>RXPK01001679.1:0-38880 GCA_004143645.1 Protaetia brevitarsis | reverse complement strand
AACTCACTAAAACAATAATAAAATATATATCAAACTATCCATCATCCCAGTAAATAAAATTCAAATTTCCCGCAATTATATTTGGTAACTTCAACTTAAAGGTATTCAAATAACTATTAATGTTACTAAAAATAATTGCGGGAAATTTGAATTTGCTTTACTGGGATTACACCTTCTTTTTTTATTATTAAAGATTACCACATGTATGCGATGCCTGGCACTAGAATCAAGATACCTTGCATCGGTGGTACCAACAATAACAATAGTCAAGAGATGGCTACTTTCGTTTGGAAATACAGCGATGGAAAACCTTTGACTGGTGAGTCCACAAAATGTGTTTGGTGAGCAAGATCTGATATTTAATTTCTATTTGCAGAAGGTAAAAAGCAAGAGAATGGGAACCTAATCATCGAAAACATCATACCGCAAGACGGGGGGAATTATACGTGCGAGAACGGCGCCATCAAATACCCCCACCAACTGACCGTAGTGGCTCTGGCCACGTACACCATCGCAGCTAACGTCCTGTACAATTTTCCCGGGAAATGTACCAACGAGTACATCCAGTTAATGTACGGAAGTTTCCCCATGAAGTTCGAAGGCATGCTTTGCGGAGAAACCAACTCTGTATGCTTCGTCAATGTAACTAATCGCTGCGTAAAAAAGGTAAAGCGACCTTCAAATTCCTTCTAGTATCAAATTTAAACTGGAGTTCCCTGTTCAGGTTACCGATTATGTAGCCGTGGACATGCTGATTGTCGTGGAGCCAATCAACGTAATCATACCGACCTTGGACGTAACCATTTGCAAGATCTCTTGTCAGCAGAAGATCTATGCCAAACTCATTTCGATTCTCATCAAGAACGTGGAGATTTTCGAGAACTTACCCGGTGAGACAAATCCATTATTAGCTGAAGGAATTGGAACGTCTTTGATAGCGTAATGGTTTTAGTCTTTTACAGTTTGGGCGGAAAGAAGTTCGATTTGACTCCGAACCAGTCCTGTGAACAGTACCAACATTACAGATGCCACTAGCCTTCCTAGTTTGGTGTTGGAATGCTTTCCTGGATTTGGTTTATTGGATCAATCACACATATGCGGTAAGTAGGAGAAAAAATAAAATCTAAATTGGTGCTATACCGAGTGGTTCATTTATTGTGCAAATTTGGAAACAGACAATTTTATGAAAAAAAGAAACCCACTTAATGATAACACAGTTATAGGCATATGAACCTTAAGTGAAATAATTAGGAAAAACTGATACTGGCCTATTAACCATGGCTTTCTCCAAAAAAAAAAATATGTAAAAAAGCTTCAAGTAAATGTTTTAACACAGAACGGAATGCATAAAACGATTCCACACTAGTAGTTCTAAAAGAACTCTTCAAGGGCATACGAAGGCCAGGTTTTTTTTTTTTTAAGGAAAACTTGCTAGGGGAGGGGTGGGCAAGATGGGCCACGAGCATGATGGGGACACCGTCTTATCTACAAAACGGCAGTAAGGCATCTGTCAAATAATAGCAGTCCTAATATTGACAAGTGATGTTTATGTTTGTTGTAATGTAGGATACTTTACTAGTCGTAATAACAATTATTGCTTTTGTTGCGTGGAACTTTGCAATTTCCAGAATTTCGTTATTATTTTGATGGTGAGTTTTAACGGCTAGTATCACAAGCATAAGAAAATTATTTACAACTACACTTTTTTGTGCGTATTCATTGATATGTATTTGCATGTATTTCTATAGTGTGTTATTTGTTTATTTCAATATTTAATATGTTATTATAACATAACCAGAAATGTCCCAAAGGGCAGATGGGGCTATTGGTATGGGGCAACATGGGAACACTCATTATCTCACTCTTCAGTACTGGTCCATTATGCCTGGATATGCCATTATGCTTTCTCGAAGACATAATGCCTATTTCTCATGTTAGGAATAAAGTACAGGTTCAATCAAAGCGTAACAAGGGAAAGACAACAATCCTTACAAGCACTACGTATAAAAATCTGCTACAAGAAAATAGAAGTCTGGAGAATCCCTAAGGCAATACAAGTGCTGAGGGTGAGTTAAAGGAAAAGAAAAATGACAAAGAAGAAACAAGAAGAGATCAAGAAGCGCGAATTTTGTAAGGAAAGCAAAGAGATGATTTTTAGAAAACGTCAAGGAAATAATCAAGTTCTTCTGTTGAGGAAGATGACGCTTAATGTTAGTATTGTAAGGGGAAGTATTGATACAATGCCATGGATGGCGAGGTTGGGTACATGGAGGCTGTGCGAATAACGTGGATGAGTTCGTCTTCTATTGTCTCAATTGTGAAGATTAAGTTTAATATTCTTTCGTTATTGTATTTTTTTATTTTCAGTAGTTCCACGCTAAAGAGTTTAAGCTTTGTTCTGCATGTTTTTAAGAATATTTTAAGAATCTATTTCTTTTTTACCTATTACCTAGATTTATGGTACGACCATTCTTACTGGAACCCATCTTGCCCCCATGGTGGGCAGATGGGTTATTACACATTTCTTTTCAAAAATTTTCTGCACAAACATCAAGATAACCATCGAAAAATGTAAATTCATCCATCGCAGAAAGATAACAACAAGCGTACTTAGAACCTTGTATATCAATTTGCAATCCTGATGCAGTGTTCTAAAGCTTAATGTTCCCATCTTGCCCCACCTTCCCCTATATTGTTTTAACAAATTCTTAAAAAGTGTTTAATTCTGAGTAGAAGAGTACTAAAACTAATATGGGCTTAAATTAACGTTAAAAAAGATATTCAAAGAAAACTTTAAAAAAGGTGAAATCAAAGATAACTACTAAAGATAAATGTCATGAAAAGTTTACATTTAAACACCGGATATTCATTACATACTTTAATTAATAGGTAACAATAACAGAATAATCAGGCTGTTAAATTACATGGATACGTGTTTGACTTTGCCAGGTCTCTCGGGGCACCACGGGGTCGCATCTAGTCCGTTTGTGTTTCTATTTATATAAGGATGCAGTTGGTTCAAGTTTTCAAAACTCTTATTATACGCGAATACTTAAGATTTAATTAACGTCCGAACATTGATTGCATACTTATTACACAGGGCTGAACGCTCTTATTTCTGCATGAGCCGCCGCTACTGTCATTATTTAAACTTTGAAAAGACATATTTAGTTTAATTATAATTTGCTATAGTGTTTTCTTCTCTTTTCTCCTTTTATTGTTTGCTTTCTTTCAAAATTGTAAACTTCCTAAAATTTATATTATTTATCAAATAAATAACATCATCGATACACGAGAAATGAACCACCCAGTAGTGCAGTAAGTTTTGAAAGAAGTACTAGATCATGTCTACTAGCCTCCGCCCATATAAATCTTTCTGATTTAAAAAAAAACTAATTCCATTCTTGCTTTTTAACTACTAGGTGCTTGCCCAAAGAATACATATAGCACTGGTGAGCCGCCAACTTGCATCAAATGCCCTAGTAGACAATATCAACCTATGTCTGGCTCTAAATCCTGCTTACCGTGTGAGACTTTCCTTGAGGATCCAGCATGCATTCCTCTGGTGGTGAGTAAGCAATTACATAAAACACCTGCTTAATCGTTATGTTCCACGGAAAAATACCGAGTTAGTGATTGTTTCATTACAAATTGAATTTCTTATAGACAGGTTATATTGATATAAATTTGATCAGTTTTTATACTGTAGGTTATTACACAAAATATATTATTCTTTTCTAACACATTATATAAAGGTGTTCTGATTTTGATGGAGCTGATAGATGACGCCATTATGTTTAAAAAGCACATTTCTCTACTATTTTTTAACTTCAAACTTTTTGTTGGTAGGAATATTCCATTATAGAGCTCGTTTATGAACGTGTTGTCAGCACTGTTCCTGGATTACGGACTTGCGTAAAATAGTACTGCCAAAAGTGACAGTTCGTGACATTAGTTAAAACTGATTGCTTGATTAAATTGTGTGTGCCAATTAAAAAAATGAAACAGGTGTAACTCTTAAAGGAAACGTCAAAAGTCGAAAGCGTATATAGACACTTTCAATCATAATGACGTCCTTTATCAGCTCCCTCAAAATCAGAACACCTTTGACGAACACTCTGTATCAAGTTAATTTTTTTAATCGGGTTGTTTTGAAAACATCGTTTAAAGATTTTAAGGGCATGTAGTACGATCGAAAAATAAGGTTAAAAAACATATAAACATACATGTTACACAATTAACTGTTTACGAGAGATAAGAGCGATTTTATCTCAAATGCAGAATAAAGTTTGCTTTAGCGGTTTTATTAAGATGTTATTGCATTTTAACATAAAATAGATTATAACTAAAGAATATGTTCAAATAACGTCCTTCCATTTTTGACACAGGATCTACATCTGGCTTTCAAAGGAAGCGCGCCACTCTTTCAAAAAACAAGGGGTTTTCTCGTATTATCTGGCAACAGTGTCTATATCGTTGGCGTAACTCTGGAAGATCGTTTACCGGTGTTGCGTACACTAAACTTTTCAAATACACCAGATACTAAGTCCAACGTGTTTAGATCGGGAGACCTTGGAGGCCAAGCAATGGACCTGCTCGCCCTATCCATCTCCCAGGAAATTCATTGTTAAGAATGTTCCCTAACAGCACGCGTAAAGTGCGGTGGGCCCATCTTGCATAAACCAGAGGTTCAGTCTTAGATTTATAGGTAAATCTTCCAAAAGTTCAGATAAAGTATTTTCCAAGAATTCGAGGTATGCAGGAACCTGTTAAGCGTTGTGGCAAAAAATCGGCCTAACAACCGTTCCCCATCATGCCTAACCAGATGTTTAGAGAGAAACGTTGCCTTGGTGCCGGCTTCAACGGTAGCATGAGGATTCTCGTCACAACAAACGTGATTGTTGTGGAAATTTAAATATTCCCATTTTTAGTAAAACAAGATTCATCAGTGAAAAGGATGTTATCAGCGAAATCTGGCCGATCAGCCAGCTGTTCGCAAAAAACCACTCACAGAAAGCCTTCTCGCTTGATAATCCGGAGCAGTGAGGGCTTGTACCCGTTGGATATGGCAGGGGTATAGGAGTTGCTCATGAAGAGTTCTCCAAACAGATTGCTGCTTACACCCACTTGAGTCGAAATCCTTCTGACACTAGTTTTGGGATTTTCATCAATAATATTCAAATTCGATCTTCTATCTGTGGAGTACATGCTATTCTTTGCCGTCCAGTGTCAGAAGACCGCTTCTCAAACGAACCAGTTTCTCTTGTCGTTGAAACACCGTCTGAAACATCACGTGCGAAGCAGTTGGCGATCAGGAAACGTTTCAGCATAGAAGCGACGTGCTTGTAAAGAATTCCCATTAGCACGACCGTAACATGAAACACCATATCGCTCATTTCAGCATTAGAATACGCAACCATTGTAATTCCTACAAATTGCACAATACGTCAAAATTAAACTGATCATAAAAACAATAGCTGAAAGCACCTGCTTACTAGGATATGTTATATCCATGGTACTTCTAGAACACTCGCTGTTATCTCGTAAAACGGTGAATTTGTGAACATATGTTTATTATGACTTTTAACCTTATTTTCGATCGTACTACATGCCCTTAAAATCTTTAAAAGATGTTTCAAAACACCCTGTATATGTTATAAAAAAAATTAAAATGGACAAATCTATGCAAGAACTAATTTCAGTATCTTACTTGTAATTCATTAATTTATAGGAAATGGATGTGAAAAAATTTAAAATACTTGTCGCGAGCCTCTTTGGAGGCGCTGTGCTCTTCCTGATAGTGTGTTGCTTCTGTATATGCAGCAAGGCGCAGAAGCAGGAAACCGCTGTTAGCACCTACTCGGACGACGAACAGAAGACTCCCACCAAAAATAGACGCAGACAAAGGAATACGGACGTCGAAAAACAAGAAGAACTCATGTCGCTGTACGAGCGAGACAAATACAGAAGGAAATATACCGAGGCACCGAAACCCCCACCCCCAGATTTCTCGTAGGATACACTAATAAGGATGTTTATTATCGTTAGTGTAGTAATTTTTAAATAACGTCGATTATGTCTAACTTATTTTTAATACTGTGTGTAAAGTGTGAACTACTTTAGACATTTTTATAGTATTTTATATATTTATAACATTTTAATTATAATTATACATTTACGTTGTAAAAAAAAAACATTTTTTTAATCTATTTTTAATGGGTTCAATTCAAACACCGCCCAGGTATAAAGACTGGAGTCTCTAGTCAAAATCACGGGCGTATACCACTGCTTTTATCTATCTTTTTAACGTCTCAAGCTACAACAGCTTCGATGCTTTGCAAAAGGCACTGTGAAATAGTTTTAAATCACATCACTAGATATAACCACCAAGGTACGAAACATCAGCGCCATCTGGTGTCAAAATTCGAAACTACATCAAATCTGTCAAAGCATCGGACTTTATGAACGGCCAACACAATAATTAGCGTCATCTAGTTAACACTTCCAAAATGAGACGCTCCACGAAATCTATAAAATTTTAAGCGTTCCAGATGTAAAGGCAAACATGAATTAAAACTGAATTTTGAAACAACTTGAAACCAGATTAAAACTACCGTAATCAATGTGTGTCAAACCAATTACAGTATAAATAAAAACTATAACATACTGGTGTAATATTTAGTCAAACGAATAAACAATTGAAGTGTTTTACAGTGAGATTATTCTTCTTTTTAAACAATACTTTTTTGTTACAATATTCAATGAAAATTCTCTTCTGTTAACAGAAAAAAAAAAAATGTGTAGCTATTCTACCAAAGATTTAATATTTTAACGAATATCAAACTAGTTTATTATTGTAGAAACACATATGATGAAATTTGAATTTATTTATATGTTTCCGCCTTCCCATATTTCATACCTACTTGCATTACCTTCCGTTCTAGTTTATAGGTGTATCATATTTTGTTCCAGAAAAATTAAAACTAATGTTTAAATAGTTATTGAATTATTATCTTAATATAGTGTTGTAATATGATTCATGTGTGAAATAAAAAGAAAAAAAAAATATCTATGGGAAAGTTAATTAAGGATCTTACCACCCAGATCCAGACGGACACCATAACCTTTATCAGCGCTATCCAGTGACAAATATAGAAAGTATTTGTATTAATGCGACGCCATGCAAGCATTTTGGCCAAAATATTAGTTTTAAATTCCACCTCCTAGATGGGCTCATCGCAACAATAATCGGCGTCAGCTACTCAGAAATACAAAATTACAAAATCATGCCATTTGAAACTTTTTGCTGAATTTTTTGTATGCAAAAAAAGTTTGCGTCGCAACACAACAATATAAAATGAAATAACACTTTGCGTGTTACAACGCAGAAAACAAGAAATTTAAAGCGCAATGACATGCTTTATGAAGTAAAACTTCGCGTCATGACGCAAAAATTATGAGGTTCAAAAACACACATAAATAATATTCGCTATGACTGCGACTGCGTTCATGATTAACTTACGTGGCTAATGCTGATGTGTAAAAACGGCCTTTACGCAACGGATAATAAAGAACGAAGTTTCCTGGGGGTAGACCAGCTTGAATAGGAAGAAACTCCGTCATTTCCCATTGGTTATGTAATCACGTGGTAAATTTTAGTACAGCGCTGTCGATGGTGCGCTGTATGCAATTAGAAAGCTACATTATCGATGTAGCTTTGAATTGTGAATAACTTATAACACCTCATTTACCTGCGCTTAAACTGCGTTGAGTCAAACCAACAACAACAAAATCTAATGTTTTTGAAGGATTTCGATGTGTTTCTTATCATAAACGGTCGGAAGGATATGGCTAGACCAACATGCAAATATTTTAAAGTCTCAATTTTTTAAATATCTCCGGGAACTTGGCGTGCTCATATTTATTTTACGCATGTCTATGCTCATGTGGACAAAGCTTAATGCAGTGCGGATGATAGTTGTAGTAGGCGTGTCCATGCAGTCATGCCGTCCATGTTTTACGTTGAAGATTATTTTGTTGTTATAGTCCATGTCTTATAGTTATTATTGTGGTTATAGTTCGTCTTTAGTTTAACTTTGTGCGTTATTTTATTCTCATTACGACAATTATAGAAACTCAGTGGCATTTGTTTTTGTTGTATTAAAGTGATTAACGATTTATTACGAACAAAGGCCAGTGCTGCAAAATGGCGAACTCTTGAATTTACAAAAAAAATATTTCCATACTCGATGTCAAAGATCCATTAATTCTGCTGTATTCAACTTCCCTAACACTGTGAAAGACACGTCGTTGTGTATATCTTTGTTCAGATACTATAACTTTTATAAATAAAATATCTTTATATATTATTTTAGTGTTGTATTTATATATCCACATTTTATCATATGTATGTGTATATACCAAATATTTCATTACTATAATAGTATAATTATTACAAGATTGTACTATTATAGTCATGAAATATTTGGTATATACACAAATAGAACTTCCAAATACCAAAAGTATATATATAAAACCACACATTCGAATGTACCGCCAGATTAGTTGTAGTTCGGTGCGCTGAAGTCGGTGGCGCGCAACCTTGTCGAAAAAGTATAGCATTAAGTGTCCACCCTCAGCATGCGGCATTTGGCAAAAGATTAGTTCTAAATTCCACCTCCTAGAATGGCATCATCGCAACAATAATCAGCGTCATCTACTCAGAAATATCAAAATTACAAAATCAATGCCATTTGAAACTTTTATCTCATAACGCAAAAAATTATAACGACACGCAATGTGCCATAAAACAAGTTTGCGTCGTAACACAACAATATAAAATGAAAAATAACACTTTGCGTTGCAATGCAGAAAACAAGAATTTACAACGCAATGACATGCTTTATAAAGTAAAACTTCGCGTCGTGACGCAAAAATGATGAGGTTGGAGGACACATAAATAATATTCGCTATGACTGAGACTGCATTCATGACTAACTTACGTGGCCTCAACAAAAATCCTTTTCCACTGATGATTTCAGATGTAAACAACAGCTACTTGTTACTAATGTTACTAATCTGTGGCTTCTTGCGCCATGAAACAATATTGCTCGAATCAAATAAAACAACCTTGTGTATTCCCTAATAGCCAAATATAAATTTCCCGCCACAATTTTAATGAATTCAACGTAAAGGCTTTAACATAACTATTAATGTAATACAAAATGGTGGGGAATTTTATGTATCAACGTTGAAGTTACTAAGAATAATTGCGGGAAATTTAAATTTGGCTATTAGGGTTGTTATTGTTCCCTACCCCAACACAAATAGTATACAAAATCTCTATGGTGAATAATCGTACATTTTGGGCTCTTACGCAACGGGATAAAAACAAAGTTTTTCAAAAAACTTAACTCAAAACTCAAGCGATAGATGCCGTCATCACAATTATCGTGAAAGATATCACGACAAACAATGGAAGTACAGAAATTGATACTACATGAAATCTATCAAAACATTAGTGCTGGATTTTGTCGCTAGCTGGCGCTATTACAAAATCACAATTAATAGAGTAGTCCAATCACCTAGTGACAGGGTACTACCCCGGAATAATGCTAATTTTTTGTACTGTTTAATAGAAGATAATTCTTTCTTACCTGTTCTGCAGACTCCGTTTTTGTCATTCACATCAATAGTGTTGTCAGATCTATTTGAAACAGCATTTTTACCGTTTCCAACCACAATCTCTCGTTATCACATTTCGAAGCTGCACCGCTGTGATCAATATATTCATGCCGGGCCCATCTTTTTTAATTTGTTTTAGTAGTATTAAAATTATAATGCTAATAACATGTAAACCCCAGAGAGAATCCTTATCATAAACCCTTTATTTCACTGCATTAGAAAAATTTAATGTTTCTGATTAGTGCTACTAGATGGTGCCACCTGTTTCTTCCAACATTGCTTGACCATCTGTGTAACTATAGCCAAATTAAAATATTTTTTCCTATAAGAGATTTCTTTAAAATATACACAAGAGAATAATTCAAAATTCAACCACATTCAACTGTTTAATGTACTACTTTTACGTTCATTTTACTTTCACAACAATTCTTTAAACAAATCAGTTAATGTTCGCCGTTTAAGTGTACAGATTTACTGTAAACATTATATTCGACCACTACCAAATAATTTTGTCTAACAAAATAAAAAACCAAAAACACATAACAAATTCTAAATGTTTAAATACAACAGTTTTATAAAAAAACCTTTTTCTAAAATAACCCATATCTAGACTTTTTATTTTGAACCACCGAAGAGATATGACAAAAGGAATCCTTGTTATTTTTGCTCTGACTGCATGCACAACTTTAATGTTTTGACAGCACTGTGGCATTGTCAAATTTACAGAGAGCGCGCCACTGCAGTCATTATTCTGACGTTATCTTGATGGTCGTTGGGAGTAATCCAGAATATAATTTATTCAACATTATGCTTGAAGTAATTTTACTTGCCTTTTTAATTTAACTTTGTGTTATTTTGTTCATCTTGTTATAACATTACCTAAACTCGATTTGTGTAGTGTAATTATTAGTAGTAGTTCTAATTGTTAGTTTTATATTAAGGACTTGTTGTGCGTGGACCACGCATTGTTTATTATATTTTAGTTTAGTTTTATTTCTATGTTTACCTTCAACGTTTATTGAACTGTCCCTTCATTTCATTTTATGACTCTTTGTCCAATTTTAACGTTACTCTGTCTTTTTACCATTACGTGTTCAGTTCCAAATTCATTGTATTACCTAAAACCTTTTGCTGTTTATATTAGTTAGATCGTATACAATTGTAACCACCTTACTTTGACATTCACCGCCAATTCTATACTCCAATACATATTTACTGTTTTATAACTTTAACATGCAACAGCGAAGGACCACCCGTTGCGTTCGATTCTGGGAAATATTGCCGACTTAAAGGTTATGTAAGGATGCCCCTTCAGGGAAACAAGGGAGAATCATCCTGTTGTCCAAACACTCCGTGTATCTCCGCTGTTACATGCGTTAGACAAGTGATTTGCAAATTGTCCTAAGTAAAATTATTCTTTTCGAAACCGCGTATTGTGTTTCTGTGTAATAAACGTAGTTTAGAACAAGTGAGTGTTTTATTTAAATAAACCCGCACAAATCGGTTGTGGACGAGCGGAACCATAACAATCTCTTTTTGTATTGTTATCTAATAACAACAGTAATATCTTTACGAATTAAATTCCACATTTAACACAGCAGATGATAGATAGCGGTCATTTTCAGTCGAGATTTTACTTCCCTCTCTGACACACGTTCTGTACGATTGTTGTAAATGAAAGAATACAGTTAAGACATCTGGTATTAAAATAACGAAATAGTGCTAAAAGTCATTTTTCTAGCGTCATATTAAAGGTGTTGAGAGTAAGTGTAGCTTCTTGTATTATTTCTTTGCCGAGTTAACTCTTACATTGGGTTTGAAAAATATTTGTGTACTCTCCATGGACCAATATTTAACTCTTCTTCTTCCATCAGCAACAAAAGTAAATGTGTTTTGAAATAAAACAACCACATATTGATTAATAGATTTAAAATATTATTTATTTTTAATGTAATGAGGAAACAATCCATCGTTTTAAAACTACGTATTATGTATAAATATAATATTTATATATGTATAATATATATTATTATGTATATAAACATGTAAATTAGCAAAAAATATTTTATTTTTAAACAGGCACAATTATTATTCATAAACGTTAAATTTCTTATCCATCAAAGTTAGGCACTCTAATATGTATACATAAATACTATAATATAAACTTTGATTTTAATCATAACAGAAATGATATTACATAAAAACACTTAGAAACAAAAACGAATTAATGAGAGGACGAGACAAAATCGTTTAAATATTAACGTAAAACATTTGGCACTATATTTAATATGATCAGAATTAATTACATAAAAAAAAAAATCGATGAAGAAAATCATAAAGAATTGGTAATTTTAGCACCACAGTTAATTTTTTTTTTGTTAAAAAAAATACAAGAAATGCAGAAATTATTAATTAGATGATGAATTTTCAAAGTCACACAATATGTATATAATTTTTTTTTAATTTGAAGCTATTTTTACATCTCTTGTTAATAACAAACAACATGTAAGATAGTGCTCGTGTATTTTTAGGCCTTGCATTGTGAGATACAGTTAAAGCTAATAATTTAGACGTAAATTCAAAGCAAATTAAAACCTGATATGACACAAAATAAAAACTACATAATTACCGTGTCCTTTTGTACAATTCTTCTTCGTCATTATATAATATACCACGATGATTTTTATTAAAATTTGTTAATATACAAATGGCTTTTTGTTATTATCACAAAATCTGATTAAAAAATTTTTTTTACTTCAATTTGTGCGATTTAATCATTCAAACTTAAAGGTTTTAGTAGCGGACTCCTGTTTCGTACTCCTACTCATCGATACTGTTTTCTTTTCGGTGACATGTTGCGTTACAGATTTCTTCAACATTTTTTGCTCTAACGTCTCCGTATCTTTCAATACCGGAGCGCTAGACGTATACTCAGTGGTCGTGTAACTCCCGTTATTAAACGCTTCCAAACCAATGGGAGAGGATAAAAATTCTATCTTCCCTTGCGGTGGTGTGCTTGTATAGTATTTCTCAGAAGTCGTGTATTGATACGGTTCGGAACTCGATTGATATGATTCGTATTTATACGTGTTAGTTTGATAGCCATCGGGAATCTTGTAGGTATTCTTAGAAACTTCCGATGTGACATATCCAGGCCCCGACATTCCACTATTGAAGCTTTTATATTCATCTATCTTAGTCGGAGTATCCACTTTCCAAACGACATCTAACTTGGATGAAGGCGAGGTTGTGCTTTGAGGTGAAGAATACGGTTTTCCAAAAGTGTTCGTCGGTGAGGTGTGCTGTGGTTTCGCTGTATATTGACTGAAAGAGCTCGCATATTGATTTGGCACTGCGTATTGGCTGGTCGTTCCGTAAGTTTGACTGTCGAAGCTCTTTGTTGTTGGACTGTAGAGTTTTTCGGGTGAGTATTGAGACGCGTAGGTGGGGTATTTCGGTGTGCTTTTATTGTATGATGAATAGGAGTCGTAAGTCGATGATTGATCGTAACTATTTGTTCCGCCGTATACTGCCGAGTCTAGGGCGTTCACTTCCTGCAGTAAATTAGCTCTGTTCTTCTTTTTGTATTCTAACGAGTTGACTTTCTCCGGGCTTTCTAAGTGACTGTATTTTTCGTTGATGCTGTGTGGGTATTTGTATTGTGGCTGCTCTTGTGGTGGTTGATAGTCGTAACTAAAATGATAGGATAATACAGGGGTTGAATTATTATCTTGAATGTCAGAAATAATTATACAGAGACTGTAAAAAAATCGTCCATACTGAGATTTCTATGGGATTCTTTCTTGAATTAAATTTTATTGAAAAAAAAAACCCTACTTTTAAATACTGTATATTAGACAATATCTAATTTAAAAGATATCTGGCATTTTGGATCATTTTTCAAAAAATATTCAGTTTTTTCTTCTTTTTAGTGGAAATCTTGTTAGTCCAACTATTTTTTTTTTTTTCAGTAAACTAATTAATTTCCATTTTTCGTTTTATATGTATGAGGGTTATATACCGGGCATCCCCATTTGGATAGCATGCTAAAAGTATATTGAGAACTAAGAATCAGAATTAAGTCTAATTTTGTATACTTTATTTACTATAACAGACGAGTTACGCCATTACTTTCAATTTAGGGCTATGGAATACCACATTACTAAAATAACCAAATTAACATATCGCTTTTTCATGTTCAATTAAAGATACTATGTTGGTGTTGACTGTTTTTTAAATTGCATGCTTGTCATGTCTTACCATGTCTTCCCCAGTGTTGCCAATTTAGCGGATTTCCCGCTAGTTCTAGCTTAATTAACAATGCATTTGGCGGTAATATTGCCCGTTTAGCTGCTGGCGGATTTTTTAGCGGAAAACTAGCAAAACCAGCTTAATCTCTAGTGGTTTTTTGTAATAATATACATTATACCAAAATTTTGATATGGATTGTAACATTTAACATTGTCATATAATGATTTATTACACTGGTAAATTCGTTGCAGTGACTAATAACTAATAACAACAAACCAATGTTGAAAGCACTTGCAAGTCGATCAAAGTTCATTTGAATTTAGCGCCTATTTTGTCTGAAATCAATTCAACGAAATTCGAGATTTGAAATCGGAAAGCATGTTCTTTCCGTTAATGTAAACATATATAAAACACCAAATCAGTAAGATGCATTTGGAAGTACTGCCATATTCATTGTGAGTATATCAAAAATTAAGTGATTGTGTTTTCCAAAGGATCTTTTTTCCAATTTGCATGGGAAAGTCATAGTACACACAAAAGTTTAAAAATGGAATTCAAACTGGTTCAAATATTTGACGGATTTTTTTCAAATCTGGCGGAATTTCAAGCGCCATCTAACGGATTAAATGTTTATATGTTGGCAATACTGGTCTTCCCACCAATTCAGTTATCGTTTTCAGCAATGTGTGGGAATTTGCATTTATACTTGATGTATATTTATTTAAAACAAGTAGTTATTACAACTAAACCATGCCGAAACCATTATGTAAACAATCGAAGGAGTTAATAGTTTCGTTAATCGTGTATTTCGACGCAGAACGCAAGAACAACGAACCATATTCATGGGCCATTACTTCCGCTAACTTTCGTGCGAAAAGTATGTATAAAATCCATATATTTTTAATGTCATATTTGTAACAGTATTTCGTTTTTAGAGAGTAACGAGAGTAGCTCTAAACAGCTATTCATGTTGCAACCATAAGCAAAATTTCATCCACGAGCAAACAAGGAATTATATCCACTAACCTAAAACGAAAATGCATACGAAATAAATGTTGAAAAAATTGATTATTCTACTCATTGTCAATGTGCTATAAGAACAAAATTTATGACAGGTACAAAAACAGTGAGTATATAAAAATATTGTTTATAGAAGTGGTTCTTTCAGATACATTTTTCAGACCAACATATCACATTAAACTTTGAACAGTGCTCTTAAAGGAAAACACATTTTCTATGGTTGAAACACATTGTTGTGAAAGATATTATGTGTTCTCAAAGAAGTTTGTAACGAAACAATGGATGAAATATGACAGATTGAAGAGGTGCATACAATTGTATAAAGCAGATTGAATTTAAATTAGCCTGGATATTTGACGTAATACTTGGTGTACAACATATTGGAAACGAAATTCAGAAGTAGTGAAGCAGAGAGATTGGCTTGGATAGAGAAGAAACTTGCATACTAATAGTTACTGTGAATACTTTAAGTGATAATGATTCCAATTAAATTTATTGTAGTCACTTATGTCTTTTTGTTATTCTTTTCATTCCTATTGTGATTAACATATTTTCAATCTTGATTTTCAAAAAGAATTATCACTAATATTAACGGTAAATGTTACTTTGAAGAGTTTGTTTATTCACGTGTCAAAAATGTTTGACAGTTACATAACCTAACGATTTGTTTACGTTTTGACAAATAGAAAATTTGCAACACGGTCGTGACGCCATAGCAAACTGACTCACGTAGTACCTCGTCTGTTATGGTAAATGAACTTTATCTATAAGTTATTCAAAGTGAAATACATGACGAGAGGTTCTTGACGATGGATGAATACTTGAGTTGTTTGTTTGGGTTATGTCCATCGTTTGTAGGATTTTGATGAACCTGACGTTTCGGCAGTTCGTCTACTGCTGTTATCAGGGTAGTCCTGAAGAGAGCTGTATCTTGCCAAACTGTCCGAGAACCAATTTTTTTTCTTTGTCTTATGTGAAATTCGAACTTGGTCTCGAAATTACGAATATTTGTAACTTAGCACACAATCTAACACTATAACCATTCAGCTAATCGGGGGCTGAATGCTAAGTGTTAGATTAGTAAGTATTCGGAAATTCGACACCGAATTCTCGAATCTCACACAAGACAAAGAAAAAAAAAATTGTTCTCGGACATATTTATCAAATTAATTGCAAATAATGAGTTTGGTAAGACATAGCTCTCTTCAAGGCTGCCCTGATGACGGCAGCAGAAGAACTGCCGAAACGTCGGTTCATCAAAATCCTACAAACGATGGAAATAGCCTAAACAAACAACTCAAGTACATTTACAAATGCAAGGTTGCCGTTTCTACTGAAATCAGGTAATAACTTTTTTAATTTAAACGTAATATCCTGTATCTTTTTTTCACTATTAGTTTCCTTGTTAAATTTTATACAACTTTTTCATGTTGTGACAAAATCTTAAAGCGTTTTGCAAGACAAAAATTAATTACAATATATTTTATTTTTTTTTTTGTAAAATCCGACCCTTACAAAAGTATGGGGATATACATTTTTAAAAAAACGAATTTATCAAGTTTTTCAAAAAGTGTTTAATATACAGGTGTTCCACTAAAAAAAAAAGAATTTGAAGAAATTTTTTTCTTACATACTCCGGAAACGTAACTTATTATTGAATTGGTTACCACTGCAAGTTCACCCGAACCTTCTTTAAGGCATGTTTAAAATTTGCAATATTAGTTATTAGAAATAGCAGAGATATCTGTACTTCTGTAAGGGGTCAACATTTTCTCAAAAAATACTGAAATTAATTTTTGTTTTGTAAACGTTTTGAGATAGATACGGATAAATATTTGGAAAAAACAACATTAATAAGGAATGTAATGATGAAAAAAGTATACAAAAAAAAAATAAAATAAATGAAGAAAGTTGTTAGCTGGTTTCGCCAGAAGCGACAACGTTGCATTTGTTATAACGTAAAATAAAACTTTTCGAAAATCTAAATAACTTCTTCGATATCCTAATAATAAAGAACCGTTTCTTTTATAGATTTTGTCTATCATATTGTATTTTTATTTTAATTATCTTAAAAGAAAAAAGAATATGTTTCGGCAAATTATGTCATCTTCAGCTTTACGAAACGTCATTTAAATTTAACAAAATCGAATTTAAATGTGGCAGAATATAAACTATAGCATGCGCGCCTATTTTTCAAAATTTGAAATTTAGAGTTTCTCGCTGTACCAGCAGATTGCGCCACCCCTAGATCGCGAGACTGCTCATAGAGGGCGCTAGTGTGCGGTGCATCAATTCGCAATGGAAATTTCTAGCGTGAATCCACTGGAACCCTCAAGAAACATGTAGATTTCTTCTCAAGCCCACGCGGTAAGAATGAAGATCCGCGCGCTAATGGAGATCAGTCAGTCTATGTATATCGGAGAGCGCATAGTGAAAAGTCGAAGCGAGCGAGCGAGTGGTAGAAATAAATCAGATATCAGTGTTTTTGTTAGTGTTCATTTATTTTATTAGACTTTAAGATTGAAAATAAATACTTTATATTGAATATATAGCCGTAATGATTATTTAAATTCTGAAAACGTTACAGAACAATTTATAAATTAAGGTAATAAATACTTGTGGCAAAATTGATCCAAACGTGTTTTTTTCTTCTTTAAATTAAAATAAATATGCAATAGGATAGAAATGATTTAATATCTTTTTATCACGATACTATTATATTTCGTTCAATAGGATAATATGAATTTAATGTTAGCTTCTACTACTCATTATTTATATAAATAGTGGTAAAAGACACCTTTCAACTGAGAGAATATTACTAATCAATTGGTCCATAAGAAACGTACTTCTTTGCGGAGAATAATCATACAGCAAGTACTGGTCAAAGTAGGTTTTTTTTCCGAATATTAACCATTAAGAAGAATTGGTCATTATTTAGTGCATTTACAAAAATGCTGATCCAACAACTCGTGATAACGTCTCACTTTTTTTTTTTTATATCCGTAACAACGTGTATTTACCAATTCTAAAACACTGTTCCAACAATTCAATGCTTGGTAAATTTGTTATAGGTAATTATGATTTTAGAATTTGTGGAAAAATGTTATTGGCCTAAATAATATGAAAATAAACCAGATTAGTTTTTTTTTTAAATACATTAGTTACTTTTCAAGATTTTGTCGAGCATTCTAATGTATTTACGGCAAAAATTATTCCCACAGAAATTTTTTCGAACAAACGAGAAACAAAAATGTTCCTCATTTTATGGAAACTCTTTTTTTACAGTCACTGTATACTGGAAATACTTTGTAAAATCTGAATGAATAGGTTTTCAATTTACTGCGCACGCGCAGAATCTATTAATATATTCTTTGACGTTTTGACAAATTTAAATTTATTATTATTGTTAATTATTACAATTAACAAAAGCAGAATTTTATTCACGAAACTTCTAATCCCTTTACCAGTGAATACATATAACATAGTGATCGTTTTAAAAATATTGAAACTAAGCGCATCAGTGCCAAGCACTACCAACAACAATAAAACAAATATACTGCAACCAATTGCAAAAGGATTTTAGTACGTTTAAATTCAGGGGATAATAATAAAAGAGGTGGGGGCAATGCAGAACATGCACCACAAACACTTACCTACTACTTACACGTGATTAGTTCTCAAACCCTTTTGCGCCTCCTCCAACTCTTGGACGACCAATTTGGCCTTTCTAATCGTCTTTTCGTTAATTTTTAGTTCAACACTACCATGCAATATATAAATAAAACAGGAAAAATACAAAATAAATCAAACAGTTAGTGACATGCGCGATAGATAAGAGTTTAATTGACTATATGCATCGGAATTCTGTTCGGGTAGGGAGAGTTTTGAAAGTATCGATTTGGCAACATCGCAGTAATTTAAATCGTTGGTGGAAAACATTGTTTCGTCGAAATTAAGTGTGCTTAACGTACATTTTCATCGATTTAGTACATAAAAGTCCCAATAGGTGGTGTAGTTTGGATGGTTGAAACTCCAAAGTGGTGCCAACGCTTGGTATTTTGAGTGGATATAAGAAATTTCCTACATTAAAAAGAACAAAATTCCGATGCTTAGCCGGTTGCATAAACAAGAAGTATTTTAGAGATATGATGTTGCAAACAAGTAACATTCACCTTGTGTAAAATGTGTATTTGAAGCAATGCTGCATATATCAAAGCACTTATTTATTAAAGATAAATTAGGTGAAATACATACAAAAAAAAAAAGAAAATATAAGGTTTATACATACATACAGAATTGTAGATATGTCGACGTGAGGAATGATTTTTATATGTGTGTACTGTAGGAAGGAAGTGATGTTTTTAGTAATATTTTGGGAGTAATGGATGGACAAAAATACAAACACGAAAATGGAGAATTTCGAAAATGTCGTAAAGAAATATTGAAAGTAAAAATGTGGGATTAAATTAAGAGGTTAACTTAATGTGCTGTAAAAATTTAATTGTGAGGGAAGTATCAATAAGTTAATATAATAAACCTTTAAAATTGCTCGCGAATACACAAAACATGCCAAAGTAAATCGCTTAAATTCGCTAGTGGTGGCAAATTACACACAGTAAACAGATTGAGCTTCGTTTGTTGGTGCTGCAACAGTGAAATATTATCTTCTAAGTGTTTTATTTCGAAATAATACTTAAAATTTAAATTAAATTTTCTGGTTTTTCTTTACGATGAATCTCGTTAAAATACCTGGATATCAGATCCAGATTATTTGCCCTCGAAATGACAACTTAATAAAATACTAATTAATTGTGGTAGGTATTCTTTGGTGGTAGCGGACGAGATGAATTACAAATCGTTTAAATTTTAAATATTTATTAAGAGGTTTCAGATATACAGGGTGTATCAAATAAAAAAGTAAATTTTGCTTGGGTGTTAACTACACAGCATAAAAAGCACAAACCCACCGAAACCGGATTTCATCATTAAAGAATAAAAAAAAAAAATTAGAGCCAAAAATTCTTTAGTCCGGGCCTGATGCAAGGAAACGTCATGTTAAGCACCCGCTAAACGTGGTATTATGTATAAATACATTGCACTCATTTAGTATTATTCTTAATGGTATGCCGTAAGTTCATTTAACGTCATTCTGAATAAATAAAGGCCCTTGTAAAAATAGCAAAACTGAGGCATTTTAAATTTCTTCTTTTTATAAAATAAACATTCCTTATTTGTTAAGAGCATTCTACGTAAGTCTACAAAGTATTATTTTTAATATCCTGATAAGACGTTCGAGTTTCACCGGATATGCGACTTCAGTAGTTACAAAAAACGTAAATATTTTTCTTTTGCTTTGTCGAATCGAGAGTTAGTTGTTAATAAACGGTACCACATGAATCTGAGTTATTTCTTTTGGATTTATTTAATCAAATAACGCAAAATGAATTGAATCGAATTACACAGAAATAAATGTAGATACAGAAAATTTGCAAACACGCCTTTTTACTATGATGTCGCGCGAAAATGAATCTATACATTCCCGCGCTTTTGCCGATGCATCAAGCTTCGATTTTCTTTATATGAAATCATGATGGTCCTGAAAAGGATCGTTTTTTTTTTCTAGACGGGAGAATATAAAAATAAAATGTTCGAAGTGGCTTGCACTCCTCCAAGCGGCGATCTACACAAAACTAACAGCGGTAATGGCTGAATGATAGTGGTATGTGGGGGTATACTCGGGACAGCATTTAGGTTGGGCACAGGTGCGGCTCTAGCCCACGGCATTTATAAAATATTTTTTTCTCGTTAATGCTTACAGATAGACCCCCTGTGCATTAAGACTTTTTGATTGTATATGATTACAGCTGTTACATATTATTATATTTACCTCTATATCTGATACACCCTGTATACCGGGTATCTAGCCTAAGATGCAACGGTTCATTTAGCCGATTTATTATTTTTTTTTTGAAAAAAAATGTTTCAAATAAATGTTGCCTAGAATCACATTGTGCACATTTTAAAATTAGTTTCAGTAATGGCGGACTTCCGGTTGTACCGGAAGTAGATACTAACTTTATTATTTTAAATGGAGCACCATGGATATTATTACACTTTTGGATTCCTTGTTAAATTTAAATAACAATACGTTAGGCATACATTGGGGCTAAGTTGTACGTTTCCGAATTACATGACGTTTTTCGAAAAAAAAAAAAAAAGATATTTGCAGTGTTTATAAATAAATAAATTTCACGAGAACATTTTAAAATATAACGTTTGTCTATTGGATGATAGATATTTTTGGTGCTCTTGACATTTCGAAATTATGGGATATTGTGATAAAATAAGTGTTTATTCGTGGAAATATAGGGTAATTGAATCTTTAATTACTTCATTTATACAACATTTGGAAATAGTGATGAAGACAACAATTTATTGTTGTCTTCATCAGTCGTGTGACGAATCTAGTAGTTCAATATAATAAATTATTTATTATATTCTATTATTATAATGGAAAAATACCGGTTTTATTTTTTACTTTTGATGTGTAATTTTATTTGTAAAAACATAAGTAATCAATTATTTATATAATAATATTTAGTAATGACATTACGCAACATAGTAAGCTCTACAACAAATTGGAATTGTTAATTATTATAAGGTGAAATATATTGTGATTTTCTTTTCGGTGTTTAATATATTCGTTCTACTGTCCAAATTTTTTTACCCTTTTATTTTATTTTAACAATTCTAATTTATTATTGGAAATCGTTGAAACGTTTCCAAATGTTGTATAAATGAAGTAATTAGACATTAAATCAGCCTATATACAAGCTGTTTCAGACCACTGGTCCACTATGATGAAGTAAAGTAACATTGCTTTGATGATTGTCAAACCTACTTGCCATTTTCATAGCCCACTGCAAGAAATATACTAAAATTTTCATAGTCGAGTAAATAATGGTTGATATCTTGAAAACAACTAAGAATAGGTATACGCATCCTTTATACCTATCGACGGAGAATTCATTTCTGCATTGAATGGTATAATTACGAATATGTTACATTTGAAAAAAAAAAAATAATTTTCTAAGGTTAAATGTATTCGAATTGACAATTGATTTATGAACACCCTGTATACGATTTAGTGGTTCTTTTGACAGAATTTGGTGCGGACAACTATTTTTCTTGGGTACTAGCTAAATTACATCATTATCTTTAATGGTTCGCAAAATATGATACGTTTTCGAAAGAGATGAAAACGTAAAAATTTTGACAATATCGTAAATATCTCAAAAACGGTTGAATTTAGGGATAGAGAACTTTAGTGAAAATTTTATTCAAATAACCTGTAGAATTTATGGAGGTAAGAAAAAACATGATTGCGTTTAATATAAGAGAATTGCTATCCACTTCCGGTGTAATGGAACGTTTCCGGAAGCTAAACATATTTTCCTTTAGGTGGGGTTTTGTTACTAAGTTTTTTGTCGCATTGGAATGAATTACAAATCGTTCAAATTTTAAATGTTTATTAAGACGTTTCGGCTATGTTGCTGTGTTGCCCTATTTTTCAGAACAAAATGGCCGAGATTTCAAAATTTTAATTTTGTTTAGTTCACTACAATTAAATATTATTATTAAATTTAATTAAACAAATAAATTTTTTTTTTAAATTTTTTGATGTTTTAAATTTTCAAATTTTTAAATCTTTAATTTTTTTAATTTTTATATTTCATTTAATTTTTTTTTAATAAAAACTACAAATAAATGAAAACCTAATTTATTTGTAGTTTTTATAAAAAAAATTAAAATTAAAAAATTTAAAGATTAAAAAATTAAAACAATTTTTTTTTTAATTTTTAATTAAAAAAGCATTTAAAAGAAACTAAAAAAAAACGTTTTCTTGATTTTTTAATGAATTTTAAATTCTGGAATTTTTGAATTTTAAAATTTGTGAACTTTTCAATTTTTGCAATTATTGCAAAATTACATCACTTCAGGCCAATGCATTTTCAGCAACATTATCCTAACTCTTGACGCGATTAAGAAGCGTCAGAGTTCCTAATAATTAATAATGTGTGTTTCCCAGAATTATGATTTTATAATATGAGGATAATATTATAATCCATTAAATATGGTAAAAATATGTTACACAAACGTATTAAAATAAGAACAAAAAAAAAACATCTTGTATGTAAAGCAAAAACCTTAAGAGTGTATAAATGAATACGCCAACGGTATACAAAAATATACTATCAGTTTTTCAACATTGGAAGGGCTGAGAGGGGGTGGGGAATGATTTGTTTAAATATGGTGTAAATGATAATTTCTTTCTTTCTTTCGAAACATCGGGGGTAAAATGGTGAATGGTAAAAATGCTTTAAATTATATATTTTTTAACATTTTTAGAGCTGAGGGACAATGACGATTTTTTAAACTCTATTTTTTTTCCAAATAAATGGGGGAAAAGACACATTTAAAAATGTTAAATCATTTTATTTTACATTGCAATGGGTGAGTGGGGAGAGAGATGAATCTTTTTTTGATAGGAACATCTTTAATACATGTATTAATTATTAATAGGAATATGTAATAGATAAGTGACGTAAATATAATATTGAGTACATACATATGCGAAACATAGAATCTTATAATCAGTCTTATAATGACATTAACGAATAAGAATACTGTTTACACATTTGTTTTGTACATTAAAAGTTATCGGGATTTATCGGGAAATCTCGATTTCCCGATTTAACAGGTTTAATTATAATGCAAAAGTACCTGTTTTATTTTTTACTTTTGATGTGTTATTTTATTTCCAAAAACATAAATAATCAATTATTTATATAATAATATTTAGTAAATGATATTATGCAACATAGTAATTTCTAATAACAAATTGGAATTGTTGATTATTATAAAGTGAACTATATTGAGATTCTCTTTTCGGTTTTTTATTACTGCCCAAATTCTTTTACCCTTTCATTTTATTTTAACAATTTTAATTTGTTATTGGAAATCGTTGAAACGTTTCTAAATGTTGTATAAATGTAGTAACTAGACATTAAATCAGCCTATATATCCAGTAATAAACGTTTGTTTTATTGTGAATCTACTTTGAAACAGGCTGAAAGAAAGTTTGTACTAATATCGTTCGGACATAGCAGTTGTAGGTCACGAATTACGCATGCGCAAAATAATTCCAATGAACTAAATCTTATTTTGAAAAGCGTTTATGTTAGCAATTTCTCCTGGGTTCCAAGTGTGTATTAAAAAGAAGATGAAGCTGTTTTCACTCTAGTGAATATGCTTGTAATATGTGATTGGTGAATTCGATAATTTTAAAAGACTAAAATCTGATTTGGTCCTTCCATATCCTTAGATAAGGAGACAATGTTAATATTACCGCTTGTACGGAAAGACTGCATATATAGCTATGAAGGGTGGGGCTTATTAGTGACGACGGCGTGTTTTCATGCTTAAGTTTATGTCCCTATTGAAAGGTGTACGCGTTCCGAACTAGTATATTTAAATCAAACAATAAGATAACCTCTTAATCTGAAAGGCAAAATTGACTACACAAATAACATAAAAATTCATTAATACGATTATAAATTCTGGTAACAGGTGGATTTGTGATAGTGGGATTAATCTGGTGCTTGTCGCCTCTTTACCTAAATAATACGTCAAATACATCTACAAGATAAGAAACGTTCGATTTCCTATAAGCGACATGCTAAAATACTTTAAAAAAATGGGATTACAATGTCCATGCAGGATAGGTTGTTAGTATGGTTAAATACACACACCTTAGACTCACCGCGCACTATTGCCATCTATCGTAGAGCTCACGTAACCATCGGTATCTTCACCCGAAGTATCCCCACTTTTGTGCTTGTATTTCGCTTGATTAATCGCCATCAGCTTACCTCTGGCTTCTTCCAATCTTTTCGATTCTCAACACCTCAGATCTGAAATTATTCGTATAGAAAGTAATCTATTTTCCAAATATATATACAGGGTTCCTAAATATCATGTACATAAGGAAGGGGGTAATTATTTGGTTTATTTTGTGCCTAAAATTTCATATAAACATAGGTCTGCAAACGCTTCGTTACCAATCTGCAGGGTGTTGAAATTTCAAGATTTTTTCACTTTTTACTGTATAGCTCCTACAGTTTTTGAGATATTTTGCTCAAATTTGGAAGGTAGGTTACGCTATAAGGCCTGCATCATTAGCCATGCCAAATGATGATGTAAATCTACAGGGTAATAATTTTTTCGGGGTCATGCCCTCTTTTCCCACCCTGAACTTTTTTGCGATGCGCCACTGCTAGATTCTAAAATACGCAATAAATTTTCTGTCTTTTTGATCTCTTTGTATTTTTCTTATCTCTGACCGTTATCGAGAAAAAAAAATAGAAAACAATTTTCTGTAATTCGCCAGAGAAAATTAATTTTTTAAAATGGTCTAGCAGGCTCTGGCTTTATTCAGATAATCACTTGAGTTTATTAATTTTAAGAGTTAAGGTGCTACTACCTGTTAAAAAATAGGATGACCCGGTTTTCGTAGCATTGTTTTATTACAATACAAAGTAACATAACTAATAACAATAAAAACCCTAATTAATAACAATGACAAGGAAACTATGCTACAACAATTGTTGAAAGCCTCCTCCTCCAACCCTTATACAGGCGTCCGCTCTTCTTCTCATTGATGCTCGCACTCTCTCAAATACTCCTGGAGTATTTCTTATCGTTTCAAATCCATCGATTATTCGATTTCGTAAGTCATCAACAGTATTCACAGGTGTTGTATACACTAGAGATTTAAGATGTCCCCACAGGAAAAAATCTATACTATTTAAGTCAGGGGACCTAGGGGGCCAAGGCTGAGGTCCACCTCGTCCTATCCACCTATTCTCATATACTTCATTTAAATAATCCCGAGCCAAAATAGAAAAATGTGATGGGGCGCCATCGTGCATATACCACATTTGATTTCTAAGTAAAAGGGGCAAGTCTTCAAGTAATAAAGGCAATTCATTCTGCAAAAACAGCCTGTATGACTGACCAGTAAGTCGACCAGGCAAAAAACAAGGACCAATCAAATTATCTCCAATTATACCACCCCATACATTTAATGAGAACTGTTCTTGAAAATGCGTTTGTACAATTTCATGTGGATTTTCATCTGCCCATGTGTGGTTGTTGTGGAAATTCATAATTGAAGTCCTTGAAAAATTCGCTTCATCGGTAAAAAGGATTTTACAAAATAAAAATGCGGTCTGCTGCTAGTTTATTAAGGTACCATTGGCAGAAATCAATCCTTAAAGGGAAGTCTCGGGGAAGAAGAGCCTGCACTCTTTGAATGTGGTAAGGGTATAGCAGGGAAACACGTAGAATACGCCAAACAACTTGATGACTAATATTTAAATGTTCACTGATTTTTCTGGTGCTGGTGCGAGGATGTCTGTCTATTTCATTCAGGACAGCCTCTTCGATCTGTGGTGTTCTAACAGTACGTGGTTTACCTACATCATTAGTATTCTTTTTTAAAAGTTCCAGTTTCTCCAAGACGCCTATGAATATTTGAAATATTCGATGATCGGGTATCATTCTATTGCGATAGCGCTCCATGTACAGACGCCTGGCTTCTCTTGCATTTCCATTCGCAAGGCCGTAGATAAAATGCATGTCAGCCATTTCAGAATTAGTGAAATTTGGCATATTTACAAAATTATAACGAGTATTTAAAACACTTTTACACCTTACAGTTTGCAATTTAAAACTTTACTTATACAGACACAAGTTACGATTTCTATTGTCAGTTGTGAAATTAATAAACTCAAGTGATTATCTGAATAAAGCCAGAGTCTGCTAGACCATTTTAAAAAATTGAATTTTCTTGTTTTCTATTTTTTTCTCGATAACGGTCAGAGATAAGAAAAAAATACAAGAGATCAAAAAGTTTCTAAACAAGACAGAAAATTTATTGCGTATTTTAGAATCTAGCAGTGGCGCATCGCAAAAAAGTTCAGGGTGGGAAAGAGGGCATGACCCCGAAAAAAATTATTACCCTGTAGATTTACATCATCATTTGGCATGGCTAATTATGCAGGCCTTATAGCGTAACCTACCTTCCAAATTTGAGCAAAATATTTCAAAAACTGTAGGAGCTATACAGTAAAAAGTGAAAAAATCTTGAAATTTCAACACCCTGCAGATTGGTAACGAAACGTTTGCAGACCTATGTTTATATGAAATTTTAGGCACAAAATAAACCAAATAATTACCCCCTTCCTTATGTACATGATATTTAGGAACACCCTGTATATATTTTATTTACCTTGCATTGATTTCTAAAGCGATCCGTCCAACCATCTTCTTATTCAGTACGAAAGATCTCTCTTCATCCACGTTAATAGCCTGTTGCGCAGCGCGCACTAGATTATCAGTAGATTTCAGCACGGCACTTCCGGCTTGCTGCAACCTCCTAGTGGCTTCGGTATCTCCTTCAGCTTTCACCTTACACGCTACTAGTAAATGCGCAGTCGAACTAGCGACCTGCTTCGCAGATGAGATCAACTTCTCTTCGGTTGCGAGACCTGAAAATCGACATATATTAATATTTACAAAACGAAAGGGACCAAAAACACTACCCTACGGTAGCGATTACCTTGCACGAGGGCGTTAGCGCTTTCCACTAAACTATGTGTGGCGGCAGCCACCATTCTGGCCGCGGATATTAAACCTTCAGACCATTGTCCATCGTCGGAGGACGTCAAAGGGGTGCTGGACATTTTTCCGCTTTCAATAAGTTCGCGTTGCGCGGCGCTGGTCGCTTTCACCAAGCGGACGTAGCCGCCGTGATGGATTTGGCCGCTTCCAATATCATCTCGTCGAAATTCATGGATTCGTCCAAATCGTGCGCCTGCAATAGAATGGAATTGCTTTTAATCTTAAACGAAGTGGATATTTTTCGCATCATCAAAACATTGGCAGACTTACCAGAGATTTCGTCGGTATTATAGGCCACTGTAATAATATGTTTGACTCCTGGGTGCTTTTAAATCGACAACCAAGAATATCAAACATATCTTACAGTAACCTATCATAGAGGGCGCTTCCAAATGTAACCGTTATTGCGTAGGAGTACGATGGAAGAATATAATTTTGAAAGGTAGGGTGTGAACTTACCTTCATCGATTTTCTAGGGCGCAGATTGGCTAATTTCTTGGCAGCGGCATCGATTGAGGCTGCAGCTCCTAATAATTCGTTCTCGGCGATTACTGTAGGATCATCTGGATCCACCCATTCACTTCCTGTAGAAAAATATTAACTTGTAAATATTTATTTTACATTGTAAAACAAAAGATAAAAACTGATATAAGTGACAAAAACAGATCTACCAGAAAATCTAAAAGGATTCATCAAAGAACATACACAATGGGATTTTAAATTTATAAAAATCATGTTAAAATTATGTTTATAATATAAAAAAAAACTGTAGTGGTTTGAGGAAGTTTTTAGCGATAGATTACACATTTCCCTGGAAACTTATTTGATAAAGAACTTACTGCACCTTTCGAGGTAGTAATTGTCTTTACAGCTGGTCATGATTTGATGACAAACTTTTCTTATAAGCACCCACAATTTTTTTTTTGCCACAGCTTTGACTGCTATCATCAACTTTCATCAATAAAACTTAAAGATCCAAATATTTCGTTAGCATTTCATTTTATTGGTGTACTTTTTGGTATATTTTGTTACTGTGCGCTTTGAAGAGTGCTTTTTTCATGTATTTCATTACTGCTCTACTTTAGAAGTTTTGGTATATATTGTTACTGTACTGCTTTAGTTTAGTGTCTTTTTTTGTTTATTTCGTCACTGCCCTTTCTTAAAAGTTTCATTTTCGGTTTACTTTATTAGGTACTCTCATATTTTTGAAGTATTCTTTAGAGTTTATATTTCCTTTTATAATATATTTGATCCTTATTGAGAGGTAAGAGGATAGATGCTTGCATAAATAATGGTGGTTCTCACTTTGAACACATCATGCAAGCAGTGCAGGTATGTTAAAGAAATATGTTCTCAATTTTTTTTAATTTATATTATATTTTTGTTGTAGAGCAGATATGGCTATGAAAAGTATCCATCCATTACTGTCCATTCAGTACCTCGTATAATTTATGAAGAATGTCTGATATAAGTTAAGATATGACATAAATGTGTATTTTTGCAATATATATTGTTTAAACATTCTATACCTTTAATTAAACCTCGTTGTATTTGTTATCAGAAATATACTGTTTTGAAAAATGTTTTTTACGTTATTTTCGCGCGGGAGTTAGTTGAATGACTCATACCTTAAATGCAATTTTGGTGCGCTACGCTTCTTACCCGGGTTGACATTAGTGTATATTAAGTTGCATATGCACGATTAGACAAAAACTGCACAATGACCGCACGTCACTGTGTGTTATTAATTAACTTTATTCGATCTCACGATAATTAAGTCAAGTCGTTACTTCTTCAGTTTTTTCATAAGCGGTTTCATCATTTAATACTTAATTTATTTTAGATATCTTATCTATTGTCTTTATTATTACTGTGTTGTTTTTAACGGGTTTAACACTTTGCATCCCATGTGCCCACTGGTGGCCATTAAAAACATAAATTGCCTCCACAGGTAGATCAATCCAGGGTTCAACGTGATAAGTATTGTAATTTCTGGATGGTTTTTAATGATTTGTTTTGTTTGCTCAATTACAATGCCAAAGCTCTTGATGTGGCCATTACTGCTAAATTTTCCATATGTGCAGAACGCCATCACAGTTACTATATCTTAAGAACAACAAATAATAATTGTATAGGTTCAAAATACCCTAAACTTAAAGATATATAACACTCGAGTGTTCTTCTTACCTTTAAGCAATTCTGCAACCGCTACCAGCTCAGTAACCGATTGTGCGATCCTCCTAGAAATCAGCGGCAAAGTGCTCTTGGCGTCTGCAGTGTTGCCATTCAATATACCCAATAGTAATTCCCGGTATTGTTGTGCGCATTCGTGTCCGGCATTCAAAGTTCGCTCCTTCTGCTCTTGTGTCTCAGCAACGTTCATTGCGCAACTCTATAATTAGGAAATCATTAATTAATGAACTTAAAAAAAGTAATTTTTTAGATTTACCTTCACAATGACTAGCATATCAGAAATCGCCTTCCTAGACATGTTAGCGGCTGAGATTATATCTTCCTGCTTGTTGCTAATGCCGGCAGAAACCGATTTTGCCGTAGCTTTGGTGATGGCCTTAGTGCATCTGATGATATCTTCTGGCGTGGCTCCCAATTTGGCTGTTTCGCTCGAGTACAAAGCCTAATATTCAAAAATGTTATTCTTTCTAAATTCCTCCACGTATAACACCTTACCTTCATTTCTTGCATTATAGCTTCGACTGTAGCTTCTAAAGCCCTGGTACCGCGAGTATGTTCGTCCTCCACTGCTTTGACCGTCTTCAGCAACGAAGTAACATTGGTGACCATAACTTAAAAACATCGGGCATGAACTGATGTAACTCATTCTCCAAGGAGATTCCATAATAGAATTTTACGACAGAATTTGTTAGTCATGAATTAAACCGTAAATAAGAGATTAATGAAAAAGATGTAGATTAATGTGGTAAAGGAACATGTAAGACAAAAACTACAACCGAAAAGGGGGAAAATAATAAGAAATTAAGAATAAAAAAAAAGTCGTAAATAGTGTATATACATACCAAAATGTTATTTTTGTATTTGTGATTTACAAGAAAGATCGCAATAAATATTTTAACACCATAATGCTAGAGGAATAATTCAAATTTTCTACACGGGAAGAATATGTTTATTTATTCCTTCAACTCCAGCAGGGGGCACTTACAAACAAGTAATATACAACACGAAATATGCATTAAACATCCATAGTTATAAAGTAGGATATATTATGTGAAATAAAAAAAAACTATAAAGAATAATGTAACGATATAAAAATAAAATAAAAAAAAATGAGAAATACAACAAAATATTAAAGCGTCCACTAACATAGTACGTATAAAAAAAAACATAAAAATTTAAAGCGTGTTTGTGAATGGCAACATGACATGTGTTTTTTTTTGACATGGTAACATCACAGTAACATAATAACAGATGTATAAAATTTATTAAAACATCAATGACATAGTAACAGAGATTTTAAGAACATTCCGTGTAATGATAGATCCAAGCAACAATATCAATTATTTTTTTTTAAGCAATTTAATAATATTATAGTAAGTAATTGCAAAATGAACTTGAACTGATTGCACCTATCACTATCCTTGAACTTTTTGCACCTCACAGCTCATAAATTCAATATGTTATATTTGAATAAAAGTGTTGATATATTTTCAGACATTCTTTTATTCTTTATTTAAATATAATCGTAAAATTGATTTTCTGTTTGTATTTTGCACCTTAAATTGAAAGATATAATCATATGTGCATACACATAATACATGTTCTCTTTAAAACAAAAAGCTTATCTACAGTTTAACAAAAAATAATAAATCCCAAAAGTTTATAATACTAACGTTTCAGTGATTGTTCGATACTATTTACCTATAAGAATACTATATTTAAAATACAAGCACCCATTTTATTTTTTGCTACCATCCAGAAAAGTTTATCTGTGATCTTCAGGCTGGCTTCACACATTCGTGTTATGTCATAAAACGAAACGATGTCAAGAATTTCCTTTTATTTGTTGAATTTTTTTTTGAAATACCCATAACATGCTTTTTTCTACTGTCGTCGATGTTTCCAAAAGAAAAGTTGGCTCTTCAATACGCATTAAAAGAAATTTTTGTCATTGTTACGTGTTACGACGCGTGACGCGCATGTGTGCGCCGGCTTTAAATAAATTAAATAACGCATATTTTGTTTTCATTTGCTTAAGACGATGTTCTGGCCTAAAATTCTAACTAGGTTCATAAATTTTAAATTGAACCATTGGTTAAAATCCAGAGCAATGTAATAAAGCCATACTTTTGCCATATACGATGCCGCCAACAATGATTTACAAACCGCCTGACCACAAATATAGATAACTAAAATGGCGATCAGTTGCAATATACAAAGTAGGGCAGAAGTCAATTTGTAGGTAGTTATCTAGATTTTGTGTCAGATTTTGTTTTGCCTGGAACAGTGGTAGTCAGTTGTCAACTTGATTAGTGGGTAGAACAGCTCGCATTTGTTTTACAAACATGAAAACTATTATATTTTAAATAAATTTAAAACTCTTTGGAGCGACAAAGCAACTTTTGAGGCGAACGGTAGAATGAACAGACACATAACTGCGTCACCTATGATTGTGGTGATTCAAATTGAGTTAAATACTACTGACATCAGTGTATGGGCAGGGATTATCAGTGATGGGCTAATAGGGCCTAATTTTTTTTGACAGTACTGTCAATGTTGTAATTTTCGGGATGTTTTAAGGAGAGTGTTGTCACAATTAGGAAAGTAATTTACTTTTTGAACACTTGCAGTCGTTTAAGAAAATGTTGATGCCAACAAGTTAAAGTTGTGTACAACATTGTAGGAAGACTGTCTAAACGAAAACTATGTCTTTCGAAAATTTCAATCTATGGTATACTAGATATGAAGAAGTTTATTCCGAAGAGATTTTAAGCATTTGAAGAAACGAATCCGTTAGAATATGAGGACCTATAGGCTCCAAAATTGCCGAAAAATAAAAAATAGTACAATCGTGCTAAAAGGTGCAATGTTTGCTTAGAACAGCATTGAAATCATTTTGAACGTCCTTGTTGTGTGTTTTGTTGAACATAAAATGTGCAGAATCCTATGCTGAAAATGTTGTTTTTAATTTCTGTATTGATAACCAACGTGTATTCTTAGATCAAACGTTCTTAGATAGCTGTGAATATGATATGAAACGTTATTTTGGTTGCCTACAATCATTCTAGATGCACATATTTATGATAGTGGCGCCATCTATTCTTTTATTTACCAGTTTTCTACCAATTTCGTATAAATAATGGTATGCAATTTCATAATGTAAAATAATACATTTAAACTGTATTATTTTTCATCTCATTAAATAAAATTATTGATTTTTCGCTAAACAACGAATTCCAATTTAATATTGTGTGCAGAGGGTTTTTCATTTTATGCCGAAAGCCAGATAAGATATACAATCTAAATAACACTACTTGGCTATACTGCATTGTGAAATTTACTAACTTATTATTCCATGCATCATTGGTGAATATAAAAACAATATTTTATTTGTCTGTTAGTTCCAATTTGACTCAGCTGACATTATTTAGGCCGGTTGTAATTGTAATGATATTGTTTTTGGTATGAAAGCACGGATACATTAATCCTTGTTGATAATCCATTTTGTGCAAAACAGTTACCATCATTGCAGTTTGTTAAACCTTGTGAGTAGGTATTTAACAATGTTTTTCTTTTCACTCAACTGATTTTACAGTTAATTCAAAAAAAAATTGAAAGGGATATTGAAATCGATTATTTCTCCTATGAAATCAAACGATATTTAACGATGATTCCATCAATTTCTACTCATATTAATTTAATATGAGCTGTGAAAGTGCAAATATGTCCGTAACCTATAAAACAATGACAAATAGCGGCAAAATAACTTCTAAAAACTTCTAAACGCTAGTTAATTCTTTTGTTTTTAAGTGGTAGCGATTAAACAGTGTACGATATCTGTTTGCAAGCTCTCAGCGTTTATATTCTCTCTGCTGTCGCTCAGCAATCGCAGCAATTCTTCCTCTTGGTCAGATATCCACCAATCGGTGTCAGAATCAGGCACCTGTCAGTCAACGAAAATATGCGCTGTCATTAAAAAAGTCCACCGTTTCGAAAACACAAAAAAAAAGAACTAATTTCTTTTCAAATGAACGGCTTAGCTTGTGTTAATCCAATTGTTTAGTTTAGATTATTATCCAAAAAAAAGAAAAACATTGAGGCCAGAATATTGATAAACTTTAAATTCTGGTGGACTTTAAATTATTTATCCGTAACAGTATATGATATATTCAAAGCAAAATGGAGCACATATTCAGCTGACTGTGTCTATGTATACATTACATTAATACAATTGGAAAAAAAGAGATAACAATAATAAAATAACAAAAAAAAAAAATAGGAAATGTAAAACAAATAAGGAGCATGTGTGTTTTTGTGTGAAAATCCTTTTTAGTTACAAATTAATGATGTGTTGTTGTATTGAATGAATAAACAACAAAAACAAAAAAAAAATCAACAAAAAGTAGTCATTTAAAGTCCACCCTGTATTATGCAAAAAAAAAGCCAACGATACAAAAAAAACAATGGTGATTAAATTATACACATTTAAAAAAAAACCAACACTTAAAAACACACATGCAGAAAAATAGGTTATATAACCGATCAGTCGGTATATTAAATATAAGTACAAGGTGTTTTAAACAGCAACTATTAAAAATATATCGTTTTTAGCTAATATTCGTTGAAGTATATTTAGACAGAAAAACATTTGAAAATAGAATTTTATAAGTTGCTGTTTGACATTTTATAAACTATATTTCCCGGATATTGTACACGTCTTTAGTACAAGTAATTTGTTACAAGTCACATTATTGCGTTTCAATTCGCTATAAAACAAAATAAGCACGTATATTACAGAATATACAACTTGTTAATTGAGTAGTGATTAGTTTTGAACGTGGTCAAAAGTAGCTTGCAGTGTGATTGTATTCAATTGTTTAGAACGCGCTCAGGTTGTTATTAATTGCTGATAAATCTTTTATACAATTTTAGTTTGATAATATCTTTGATAGTGCAAGAATTCCCGTTTATAAAATATTTTTATTAGAAACATCATATTAAAGTTAGGGATATTGTAATTTTACGTATTTAGAACCATGAAATGTCATCTATATGTAGATACAAGTTTGGTTCTATATTATATATTATTTTTATAGTTATTATATTTATACTATTTATTATTACAGTGAGGTCGTAAATGGTCCCCCCCCCCCCCCCCCTGAAACTTTTGAATGGTATGAGATAGAGCAGTGAAACAAAACCAGTGAATAGAGATAATTTGTGATTTTTTGCCTATAGAGATACGCACATATGCTTCTGATGTAAAATAGAGGCGTAGCTATTTTAAAATTTTAAATAGGAAGTAATTACATTTAGAAGTCATTTGGAAGACATTCCATTACTTTTATGGTAATGCAAACAGTTTTATGATTTTCGAAATTTTTACACTTATCCAAGATTAATAATTGGAGTCTACTTAGTTACTTTTCTATTAGCCCTCGTATAAATTGTGGTTTATGTGACTTAGGAAGCGATGCTGTAAAATATGACATATTTCACAATATGAGTTTTTGCAAATTTAGCAAAAGTGTCTTTATCTGTCAGTGTATGTGTCATGTATGTGGGTGTCTATGTTACAGATTACTGTAATTACAGGTTCTGTTACACTATATCAATAAAGCGAATACGGAGGGCTATAGAAAAAGTAACGTAAGTTACTCCAATTATTAATCTTGGATAGTTGGGTAAAAATTTCGAAAAATCATTAAACTGTTTGCATTACCATAAAGTAATAGGAATGTCTTCCAAATGAGCTTCTAAATGTAATTACTTCCTATTTAAAATTTTAAAGATCGCTACGCCCTCTATTTTACAACAGAAGCCATGTGCGCGTATCTCTATAGGCAAAAAATCACAAATTATCTCTAATTTCACTTGGTTTTTGTTTCATTGCTCTATCTCATACCATTCAAAAGTTATCAGGGGGGGGGTGGGGACCATTTACGACCTCACTGTATAATAATAGTATATACTCTCACTACAGGCCTTGAAGGCAACTTGGCTAGAGGTGCCGGAACTCACCGAGCTACTGAGAAGTGTTTGTTCCGAATGGTGACCCCAACCAACCAACCGTACCGCATTATGCTGTTTGAGTTTCAAGATTGCAATAATGCACCCTTCCTTCTCAAGCCGTACTGCCGGCTATATTATTATATAGTATATTTAAAATCAAGTGTAACATTTATTTTTCATATTTTTATTCTAGAGTTACGTTGTCTTTGATAATATAGTGAGATAGAGTTATAGCTTTATTTTACAAATTATCGGTTAAATTTAAATGCATGTCTTTCTTACAATGCAGAGAGCAGGCAAGCAAGTTCGTTTTCGAGGTGTCAAAATTTCAGTTGTTCTCATTAATTCTCTCAACTGTTACTAAATATTGAAGGAAGGATATAAGAAATAAAAAAAGGTTGAAAATAGTCACTGATTACTCGTTTCTTTTTTTATAAGTGAGATCGGACATTCTTTATTTCTTATATCCTTCCTCCAATATTAAATACGTACTTACACACACTCACACAGATTTGACATGGATCATTGTTAATCATTGTTATTAAATTTTTGACACATGTCGAATGATATGCTCAGAACAAAAAAAATATACGTTGTACGATTACGCTATCCTAATAGCCAAATTTAAATTTCCGCAATTATTCTCAGTAACTTCAACTTTAAAACATAAAAGTACCCAACATTTTGTATTACATCAGTAGTTATTTTAATGCCTTTACGTTGTAATAACTAAAAATTTTGGCGGGAAATTCAAATTTGGCTGTTAGGGTATTTAATTCAAACTAAATCAATAAATACTTTGAGGTAATCTTACGTCCATAATTGGGTTAATTTGACAGTTAAAAAAGTTATAAAAAAATGCTTTCCAATTATTATTTTGAAATAGTAATTTTATTTATGGCATTTAATAATTATGTCTCCAACACAACCGGTTTCGGCAAAAGTGCCTTCTTCAAGTGATAATCAATATAAATTGACTGTTTTTTTTTATATAAAGAAAATTTTGAAAGTTTAGAATATTAAATTAATTAAAGAAGCTAATGTAAAATTTAAAATTAACTTATAGAATTATCAACATAGTGAAGTTTTTTAAGAAAATATAAGTAGTTAAGGTTAGAAAATATAAGTAGTTTTCCGACTGGAAAAAGCTGTATAAAAATTACTTCTAAATTACTATATTTTATTTTATTTACTGCATTTGATAATAAAAACTTTTCTGCATCACCGGTTTTGACTTTTCCGCCTTCTTCAGGTGCATCAATTGTTTTTTAAATTAAAAAATTAAAATTGTTTTAACCTGAAGAAGGCGGAAAAGCCGAAACCGGTAGTATAGAAAAGTTTTTATTATCAAATGAAGTGAATAAAATAAAATGTAGTAATTGGGAAGCACTTTTTCTACACCTCTTTCCAAACTGACTAACCCGATTGTGGACCTAAAATTGCCACAGTTTTTTGACGTTTAGTATAATAATCTTTGTGAATACGTCCCTGTGAATCGTCCGTGCTCTAAGGATTGGATAAACATTTCTTTTCTGAAGTTCGAATGCTACTGAATAAGTCAAATCGTTATATGTTCAAGCATGTAATTTGTGCATACAGCTTCTACCATCAGTCTGAGGATATTTTGTATGTATAAATGCAGGCTCTGGTATAGAAAGTTTGAGTCATGCCTAAAATATTGTGCTAAATACGGCCCTGACGGGAATAAGTGACCTCTTTCGTCTTACTTCTTCGCTGGTTTAACTAAAATTGTAATAATTGCTCTTTTAATTACAGAGCATATTTTTTTACAACATTTTTATTTAATTGTGTTATTTGTTTTAACATAACAGTACCTTTCTATTGAATTTAACAAATGCTGGCTGAAGATTCACCACAATTAACAAGATGTATATACATAAAATATTTATATTTACACAAATTATTCATAGTAAAAATACAGGATTAGTTATATTGTGTTTAAAGCCTATTCTAATCCTCCCTCTTATTATTAGTTACCAATGATTTAAATATGTGACAGGAATGAACACGCACGTTAAAAATATGATGTTAAGTGATAAGTATTCTTATGTCATTTTTACATTTTCGTGGTTATAGGGAATGTCTCACTCTTACACGTGCGCGTTGATGTAAAAAAAAAAAAACTGCACTGCCACTAGTCTCGTCAAGGATAAAACATATATAACTATTAATCGGAGTGCGAAAAGAATCACCGCTACCGACTATCTTTGTCTAATCAAGGCGTGGTCATTCCAATCATATATCCACCTCATTGTTAGTTACAAACAATATAATCTCTACATATATTAATAAACGATTAACTTTATGTACTAAAATCTCATCCTGTTCATGCCACAAATACCCAAATTAGTATTATAAAATAAAAATAAAAAAACTAACAAAACAATAACAGTACTACATAAAACAAAACAAACAAAAAAACTGAAAACGTCAAAATAACCATCGCTATCCACGCTAAAATCTAGAATATTAATCGACGACAGCTTACCTTCGCGCTATCTTTCAAGTGTGCCATGGTGGGGTCGTTTATGGGCTTTCCGCTGGCTGCTTTGGTGGCGTGGATGAGGTCGCCTAAAGCGCTGGCGACATCTTTCACCGCGTTTATAAGCATCACCTGCGAGTCGGGATTGTCGGCACCTAAACTGGCCGCGCCGAATTTTACCACTTCAGCCAATTGTACTTGAAAAGAAACAGAACAGTTAATTTTATATATAGAGGATATGTTGGTAAAATTAAAGAAAAAATTACATTACAGGAAAAAAAAATACATAATAAATGCAAATACCAATGTTGTACGGGTGTCTGTTTATATTTGACCCTTAGCTGAGGCTTTACATTTAGTAGAAAAAAAACTTTATACAAAGTTACGAATTTTGCTTTTTATCTTTTAACTCATTACAGTGAAACAAAATGATTGACTTCTTATCAACTCCAATAATAAAAACAAAAAGTATG
>RXPK01001678.1:0-49140 GCA_004143645.1 Protaetia brevitarsis | reverse complement strand
TACAAAAAACGTTATCATAAGTGGATGCAGTACTCGTTCTGATACTTTTTAAGCATGGTAGTTTTATACTTGCACAAATATGATATAATTATCCTTAAATGTAACATTGACGTCCTATAATAATACTAACAACTGACAATGGACGATGTTCGCGAAGCTATTTCCTTACGAATTTATTATTTTTTTTCCCAAAGTTATTTGTTCTTTTTTTATATGTAAAAAGCAGGTAGATAGTATTGTTTACCTACATCCTTCCAAACAAAAACCGTATAACATAAAGAAATCGTCTTGTTGCCCATTACACAGTAACCTTTCCTGGGGTTGTTTGCCGTATTCCAAAAATAATAATGAAACAAGAGCGTTACGGTCACAAATGGGAAATAAATTATAAGTTTATTGGATTATATGGACTTCTTGAGTTGTCTCATTATATATGTTACAAACAGCACCTTCATAATTTACAACAACGATAAATCATTTCTTTTGTCCCGAATAAATGTATAGGCGGCTAAGTTACACCTTGCTTTATTGTTTAACTTTCTTCGGAGCACGTCCTGTTTATGCTTCAACTTTAAACTTATTAGGGTATTTCACATAACTTAGGTTAACTAAGGTCTGTAGCAAATTGTCATCATTTATCCATATAATATTCCGTTAAATTTGTATAAATGCATGATATTTGTATATATGCACTGTTGTATACGCATAGGGTGATCCATCTAAATCAAAATATCTTCACAACGTTACAAAAATTAATTTAGTGAAATAATGTTTGCGACAGACGCTTTAACTTGGGAGGGGTAGTATCCTAATTCCTTCTTTTTTGCATATAGAGCCTGGTTCTTCTGGTTTAAAGCACCAAGTTTTGCAAAATCTCAACTACTTAACATCTGCATATTAGTATATTATGCAGTTATAGTATTGATACCAATCTTTCTGTATGGCAGGAACGAATATTTTAGATACCAAACGTCTTAAATATAAGGGATTTTGCTATTTTGATTATAAAGTTTCATATATACATATGGCCTAAACAGGGTAGTTCTAAAAAGCAGGGTGGGCTAATTACCAGTTTATATATAACAGCATAACATAAACAATAAATAAAAACAACTTATACTTAGTTGTTGAACGTTACCATTATCAACTCTAAAGTCCTATTCCCGTTCAATCTATTCTTACAGTTTTCTGAATGTTTGGGCTACCCGTATTAGTGCATTCATTCGTTTCCTCGTCCGTTTTCATTCACTGAAGAACGCGAATAGATGAACACATAAAAATTTCTCTAGTTTACTAACACTATAACTGCAAAGGATTTTAACATATTTATTTATGTTCTTTAATTCATCAGAATTTACTATTAATTTGCAGGATACCTTGAAAAGAAACCTTATTAATTTACTTGTTTTATTGTTATTTATAAGAGCACACGTTACCTATTTATTTATACGAATATATAGGCACTTATATCTTATTTGACTGTATTTATTCCTTAACCTTTTACCTGTAATTCTTCCATATCCACAATATAAGAAAGAAAAAAATACTTATCAGCGAAAAGTAACAGAGAACTTTTATCGAAATTCTTACAATGTGTAATAGCACAATAGCTGAGAAAACTTAACAGTTCTTTTAACATTTGCTTATGGGGTGACATTTCTATTCTTGAGGTTATGTGTTGCAGAGAAGTATGTCCATTCTACTTCACTCATTTACTTCAATCGGGTGAAAGAAACATCAAGTTGTTGGTTAAATTTTTTGTTATATTGGTGTATATCCCAACGAGTTTTAAAGATATTAACTCTGCGGAGGTTTAGCATGCAATCTGCTATGCTGCTATCGAGGCGCGCCTGCTCCAGGGTTAAACATAGTCTAACCTTGCTGACTTTGTTTGTAAGATATATTTGGAAGGAACGGTTAGGATATTAAATTTAAAGAAAAGCGATTTATAGGAATAGTATTGGGCACACCTTCTACGACTCTTAGACTCATTTTCTCTTGAATTAGGATCTTGGAGATGTGACCTGAGGCGCCGCATAGTATTAATTCGTATGCTGCATTGGAACGAAATGAGGCGAAATCAGATCGCAGTTGCTTGCTTGTTGACTATTTTTTATATGCAGCTTGGCAGATGATAACTTGAGCGACAAATTATAGCGGATCCAAATTTAATTTCAGAAACTTAACGTAGGAGTTCGACGCAATTTTTTGGTTACCTAGATTGGATGTTAATTTATTGCATAGGAACCATTCTTTGGCTACTCATGTAACATCTGTGAAATTTTCATCATTTTTGAGTAAGATTATTGTGTCATCAGAATATGTAATGGTTTAAAAATTGGTAGATTTGGTCGATAGTTTATTTCAACTATGAACAGAAGAGGGTTACTAAGATGTGCTTGTGTTATATATAGGTCAAAGGTTATCATAATGGACATTGTAATATGCATTAATATGCATATTGAAATAGGGTCTAGTGAATAGGAACTAATGTTCCTATTCACTAGATATTATTACAGCTGTTACAAAATCACTCCTCGTAGTCTATGCACACAATCAAACGATTTATAAATACCGCGAAGTAACGCTCTATATTGATTCTCTGTGCTCAAGGCATTCAGAAACAGAGGTAAGCAAGTGGGGTACCGTATTTGTGGTTTTTTACTTAACATTGTTTGAAAAATGTTTGGGAACGCTAGCAAAATTGCAATTGGCTTATGGTTGAAAGAGTTTCTTCTGATAGCTGGTCACATTTTTGAAATTTTCAACTTGTCAAGGAGTACAACCTTGAGAAAGTTTCATTAATTATATGGTGTAAAGGTTCAACAACCCTAGATATAACAAAATTGAAGTGCCTTTATATTGCTGCTTTCTTGTTTTAGTTTTATAGTTGCTCAACATATTGATAATTTCTTCAGTGGTTGGGGAGTTGCATTTATAAAATTTAAAAAAATATTTGGAGTTCCAGTTGTTCCTCTAAGAGTTCTAGAGGTCTCTATCGGTTTTATAAATAGTTCTGGCATTTTAAGTAGTCAAAACACTATTTAAAAAAAGTGGAGGGCCAATTTCACACCGCCTGCAACTTTTGTATACTGAATGAACGTACTGAATCATAAGAATAATTTATAGAACGCGTCGAGGGCTAGGCTAGATATAATGTGCGACAATGAAAAATGTTGAAAAATCTGTTTATTTGCCTATAAATAAATTACCGTAAATATCATTTTAATATTTATAGCATATTTTCCAGAAACAAGCACTTTAAACAAATCAGGTCATTTCCTTAAAGTAGTTCCCCGAAGAGTTCTATAAATTATTCTTATGACTGGAAGCGATTCGAGTGGAAATAACAGAATGCTGGCTCATGAAATTTGCAGGTGCTGTGAAGTTGGACCCCTTTTTTTAAATAGCGCTTTGACTACTTAAAATGCCAGAACTATTTATTCAACCGATTGAGAACTCTAGAATTCTTCGGGGGTTAACTGGAACTCTAATTATTTTCTTTAAATCTAATAAATGTCAGGCTAATTTCACACTGGTAATAGAGCCGAATTATTTCCTGATTGATTTTAGACGCATGCGTCAATAAACCGAAGGCTGCAATGCATTTTCCTTTACGTTCACGAATAATACACTATACACAGCATTTATCTTTATAATATATACATACTGTCTTCATTCTGACCATTTACTGTTAATAGTAATCAGAAGCAACTTGTATACCCATCTATACCTCAATAGCAGACTAGTAGAGCTTTTACGTCTCCTTCTACTTTCAGATCCTTTAACACACCTAAACAACAAAATCTATAGTATTTAAAGAGACTAAATATACGTATTATATGTAATAATACTAATTCTTACTATTTTACATTTGTTCTTCAAAAATACAAGAGCTAAATTGAATCTACAATGTAATTTCTTTCCGCGTTTGTTCCATAAGCGGAATTCATTTTGAAATACTGTTTCTGTCGCACCTACTTCAACCCTGAAGGAAACGGAACGTAGTTATTTACTGAACAGTTTGAGGTTCTCACTAAAAATATACTGAAGTGACAAATGATTTTTCTCGGCTGTTAGCAGTCATATTTGCATTCATTTTTCACTCGGGTACATTTATCTCCCTATGCGCTTCCGCATAATAACAGTAATCAAATCAGAATTTTGAAATGGCTCCAGTTATTAAATCGTCGTTAAAACGGATGAAATATATTAATGGCATTTAAATGCATTTCAGGTTATAATTCAAAAAAAAAGAATTGATCCCAGGAAAATTCTAAACGGGTGAATTCGCATAAATTGTTGTTGAACGAGATGCATTTACATTTAAGATTCGGTGTTCCCAGTGCGATAATTTAAATTAATTCACTGTTATTTATTTTGGCGTATCATTGCAATAAAAATAGAATCTGAAAAAGGTTTCGAAACCCAAGCAGCATGCATCGAAGGACAAATTGCAGTTCTCAGATTTTATCGTGGTACAAAAACGCCGCAAAGGCGGAAATAATGTCAGCCATTATTGTCTTTATTCGCCATATATCTGTTTTAAAGTTCAAATGTATAGACGCGATATGCACTTATTGATAGCCTGGAGGTTTAGTTAGGTACGCCTAGTATCCGGGAAGCGTTCGCAATAGTTTCCTACAGCAATGAAGGTACTGTGAAAGATTCATATTAACAAACGACATTTTTTTTTTTTCATTAATTACCATAATTAAAAACGAAAGAGACATTTAACGGTAGCTACACTAAAATTTAGCCCACATCTTATTACATAATAATAATTAAAAAAACAAAAGACATGTTTGACAAACACACCATTTTGTAATGAACAAATATGCTAAAGAATACACTTCTATCAAAAAAATCGCGAGTTTAAAGTCTGGAAAACTAGGTTAAATTTATAAAAATACAGACAAAAAATGTAAAGAAATTAGGAGGATATAAAACTACCTTTCTTGTAAATTAAAAATTTCGTTTTGTCGTAAAATGTTTTGTGTAGGGTTGGCATGGTAAGTAAAGTTTTTTTTTCAAAATAATCGCACACAGTTCATGCCGTACAGCATTCTAATGGCTTTCTTTCAAGTATTTTCTTTGCTTCAACAGCTCAACCGCAGAGAATGTCGCTGTAATTCATCTCAGACTGAAAATTCGCGTTCATTTGTACTAATACACTTCAATAATACCATCTCTAATAATGTGAAATTTAATTTAATTTAATATCCAATGTTTCATTTGTTCTAATTATTCATGATGAAATATCATAATATTTGTGCGAATAGCTGATCGATTGCCTTTGAAAATTACTGACTTAATATTAAGTTCTAATATTAAACTTCTAAACCTGCAGACTTCACTTATATAAACATAGTGCAACACATTCAGCCACTATTGTTAAAAAAGCGCCAGTATATTGCAGTTGCCATTGCCCTCGCCTCTTCATTTTTATTAATTAATTTGGTATTTTTCAAATCAGATACCAAATATATACCTTTATCTAATGCACAACCTAATGATACTAAATTTACAACTTCTAAATTCGGCACATGAAGAACATCATGCAATACCATGTCGTTTTTCTTCGTTGTATGCTTGAACATGAACTTTTTCCATTTTCATAGCATCCATTCTATTGCCAGTATTAATATTTTTTTTCAGATTGCAGCACGTTATACCTGACAAAAATTTCCTTTGTCGTGACTAGCACTAGTGTCTAGAAACTAGTTTGTATTCACTTCCGACTGTATTTCATTTAATGCATCAATGCAAAACCGCAGCATTCCGTTTTCGTTTTTATAGTAATAATACTCTCTATTCTTTTTCCATTCAAACGTAAGGTATTCAAGATATCAACTTAGCGAACAACGTACACATGGTGTATCGCAAGGTTCTGCTCTGGATCCGTTGCTCTTCTTGCTGTACGTCAATGATTTGCCGGGGTGGTCAATGGCCTTGCTGTATTGTACGCGGATGATACAATACCTATTGATGTATTGTGCGGCAGAAAACATGCGAAGATCTTAAAAATAATCTAGAACACACAATCTCAGAATTATAGATGAACGGTTTCAACAAAATAATTTAACATTAAACACCAATAAAACACATATTCTACCTGCAAGCTACGGACCTTACTATTCAGCACAACGGTGAGCTACTTATCTGTGTTGACCACGCTTGTTTTTTGGGAATTGTCATCGACACATTGACGATTTATCAAAATTGGTCGGTTGTTTGAGTTACAGTTTGACGGTGGCATCTTGGAGTGTGAACGTTAAAACAGCCTTGGTAGTTTATCACGCTTGTGTGCAGTCTCGACTGCAATATGGTATTGTTTTTTGGGGTGGTTCTGTGAACGTCTATAGAGTGTTTATGTTACAGAAGGCTTCTTAAGGGCAGTGTAACAAATACAAAATAGAGACTGCTGTAAATTAATATTTAAAAACCATAAATTACTTACCCTTCCATCTTTATATATTTTGGAGTCAGCTGTATTTGTAAAGCCAACATACAGCTGTTACCTCCCACAACTCATTTAACAAGAATACAGAGGCAAGCGATATAGCATTGTATTAGAGTTTTTAATCACCTACCATTAAAATTAAGGAAACAACCGGTTCATTTATTTAAATCAAATTTTAAGAAATACCTGATAAATGAATATTTTTATACTGTGATAGACTTTTTCAAAAAACCTCTGGAATTATAATTTTTACTATTCATTTATTTTATTTACTATTTCACTTTATATGTATGTATATGTTGGCTTAAACCTAGCATAAGTTTATTTTGTATTTTCATGACGTGACAGGCAGATCCAATAATTAATTATTATTAATTAATAATAATTATTATTATTACTCTGTTTTTCCACAACTGTAATATTTGCTTTCACCTTTCCTCATTAACAACGCCACAGTGTCTTTTTTATCGTTTTTTAATCTTTCCTTTACTATCAACAGTCTTTGCCCATGCTGACTTATAATGTTCTAATTTTGCTGGTAACGTCATGATTACTTTAGTGATTAGATCTCCTTTGCTACCAAATCTCCTTGTCGGTTAATCTTTGCCCACAAATTTGTTATTTTTATTACAAAGACAATAGTAACACTCCATTACAAATTTTAAACTGTAAAATTATTTGTTCAGTAAAAGAAAATATATATATATATAATATATATATATATATAATATTATATATATATATATTTACATCCCGCTAACTATTTTGCTTCCTTTCATAACGCGTCGTAGTGCGTCCCAGGAAGGAGCGTAGTTAGAAGCATTTTAGTGACGTATATTGAACCGCGGGAAAAAATTGATAACCCCAATCACTTTTTTATCGCTGTAGCTTAAAATTGAAATTATACGATTTTTTATTCTACGCACTTTTTTGCTTCCTTACATTTGCCTATCTATTTTGCGTCCACTGCGTATATTTTCAGACAAATTGCTAACTATTTTGCGTCCGATGTATATTTTTTTGTATAAACTTGTAAGTATAATGCGTCCGCCACGTTGCCACGTGTTGGCCGAAATAAACGTATATAGGAAGCAATATAGCATATTTAATATAGGATCAATATAAAATTGTATTTTGTGTTCTTTCGTGGTGGACGCAAATTAGTCGAAATAAAGTGTATATCGCCAGTCGAGAACACTGTATGAGGTTTGGTCGAATTTGATAACTAATTGAATTGAAAATCAGGTTAGCACCGTTTTTTAATGCTTGAGAATTATTTTGTATGTGTAAGCTGATAGAAACATAATGTGAGTGTTAAAAAAATAAAGCCTTATTTAGTACTAATTATTATGGTTTTAAAGCACATTTTATGCTTATCTGGGAAAATATAAAATATATTGGTACGAACTAAATACCTCGGAACTGATTTTCCTGCGAACCAAAAGTTTTGAAACAAAATATACTTACTTTCCTGGAAGTATTTGGCAAATGAAAGAACTGCTAAGAAAATATCACCAATTACAAACTTCTTACAAGCATCATTTCAGTACTCAGAGGGTTTGAAACCAACAAAGGGGTAGTGTGTAAAGAAAAACCTAAAGGCTGATCCTGTGAAAATTACACTAGTTTCCTCAGGAAAAAAAAAGCTGGGTGACCTAAAGCCACCAACTCTTCATAATGAAAAGATGCAATTCAGTCAAGAATCCAAATCCTTAGGAATGGTTCTTGACTCGAAACTAACTTGGAATCAACACTTGACCACATGACAAATAAATATAATAGCTAATGGCATTAATGCATGGCACCCAGCTGGGTATCACTGGTGTAATTAACAGCAGAGGGACCGCCTCTTTGGAGACCATTGTGGGCCTCCCCCCGTTGGAGCTTTATGTGAGAGCGGAGGCAATGAATGCGATCCTTAGACTGAAAGCCAACAACCTGTGACATCCCAACTTCAGGGTGGGAGGGCACATTTATACTACGGGCACGATGCTCGACGGGCCTTGCTGCAAATGCCCACGGATAGCATGGCACCTGAAATTATCTTCACTGAAAAGGTGAAAATCTCCATACCGAACAGAGACCAGGCACGTAGTGAGAGCACTGCTAATGATAATTGGTTCACGGACGGATCCAAATCCAGCCAGGGCACAGGAGCCGGTATTTGTGGGCCCAGTCCTAATCAAAGGATATCCATAAGCCTGAGGAAACATACAACAGTCTTCCAGGCAGAGGTATTCGCCCTTGCAACCTGTGTAGAAATGATTGCAAAAGGGGGCTACATGAGGAGGAAAATTAATATAATGACTGACAGCCAGGCTGTCATTAAGGCATTCTTGAACAACATAACTAGGTCAAAACTAGTTCGGGACTGCAAACAATCCCTCAATGCACTGGCACGAGACTACACGGTGTCTCTGACTTGGGTGTCGGAACATAAGGATGTAAATGGCAATGTAATAGCCGACGAACTAGCCGATGGAGGCTCTAAGAGACACTTCATGGGTTCAGAGCCCGTATGTGTAATTACTAAGAATTCCGCAAAAAGGGAAATCTGGACCTGGTTAGATAAAGAAAGTACAAAGAAATGGAGGTCGACTGAAGGTCAACTATATACCAAAGCCCTGATAGGGAATGGGGATGTTAGTTTCTCTGATAACCTACTCAGGTGCAGTAAGGAAGAAGTTAAAACCATTACTGGCGGGTAGCTGGACAATGTCTCCTGCAAAAACATCTATACAACACAAGCCGGGTAAGCGAACCGTGGTGTAGAAGATGCGAACTACAGGAGGAAACGAGTTTACATGTAATCTGCGCATGTGAGGAACTGAAGGTACTCAGGCAGAAATATTTCGGGAGAATCTATTGGAGCCCTCGAAGGTTCTCAAGTTTCCACTGGGCAAGATACTGGGCTTTACAGAGAACACCAAGCTGCTCGAGTAGAAATAAGAGAATTAATAGGATGGTACAATGAGCACCTAGCTCAAGTGCCCGGACAGTAAGTGCCCACCCTAACTTTAATGAATAACTGAAAACCCTTAGAACAATTCGGAAAACATCGAGATTGACATCTTGTAAGCCTTTTGTTAACCTATGGATCCCTGATTTGGTGGACAAAGACCACGCAGAGGAAGACGATTATTAAACTCGCAAAGAGACGAAGATTAGCTTGCTTGTGCATAACTGCAGCTGCATAAATCTACTATGGAAACCATGTCAAATCTACTCTCTTTATTTACATTAATGGGGCGGCAAGAATGGAAACTCCTAGGAATGTCAGAATAACATAACACAACCGTATTTTTTAAATGGGCAGTGATACAATGACTCTCAAAATCTCCTTCGACAAACCCTTCAAGATTATCGTGAACGGGGATGGTTGGACAGCAAAAGCCAAAACTGGTATGCAAAGCTGATCAGTATCCTATCCGACAATCGAACCGCTCTAAAGCAGTATTCTATTAAGTAACCTCAAAACTAACTTGGAACTGCTTGGTAAATCTTGAACTACTGACTAAACACAATAAAGTTACTTTGGTGTGAATACCAGGGCATAAGGACATAGCATGCAACGAACTTGCGAATGCTAACAAGAACTCTTCCATAAAATTCATTGGATCTGACCCAGCTCTCGAGATAACCAATACTGCGATACGTGATGCAGTAAATGAGTGGACCGAAAAGAAACACCAGGCTCACTGGAACAGTATGAGGACAAACACAACAAAGGGATGATGAGGCAACCATCCAGGCATTTAGCAACCGAATACAGCTTAGAACGGTACCGAATCGATGAACATGGTACGGCTGCCTAAGATAGTATCCACATAGAATAAGCGTCTTTAAAGATGGACATGTATGTAGACTATGCAACAAGGAGAAGAAGGTAGCCCACCACGTTGTTTTTGAATGCGTTTCATTGGAACGGCAGAGACTACCATTGCGGGAAGCAATCAACTTGAAGGTTAATCTGCCGGAAAAAATACCACACAGGCTGCGAAGCCTAGTTAAGGCAATTAACACCTCTTTATGTAAAGAAATACACTACTCGTATCTAAGGAATAATACAATGCAGTGTTAAAGGAATAGGAAGATGATCTATATTCAGTGCTTAAATCAATCCGATTTTGAAACCAAAACCAGTTTTCAAAACCAAAATCCATTTTTGAAATCAGAAGACAGGTATTTATAACTTAATTAACTTAAAAAAATACACACGGTTTTTTACCTTAAGTTGTAAAACCGTTTTTTTCTTTTTACTGAAAATCGATTAACCGGTTTTTGATATCTGGTGATTTTTGCAACACTAATATCTACCGTTCTTAAAATTTATCAGTATACAAAAAAATCTGCTTTAACAAAAATTGCACAATCATATCAAGATATCATAATATTTGCATTTGAAATTATTTAGTATATGTGTGTGTTGTCCAGTACATTAACATTTGGCCATAATAACGATGTTGTATACGCCATAGGTCCAGAAAGATATTATAATAATAAATTTTAATGATTAGATAATTAATTAAGGTATTTTTTATTTTATAAAAATATAAAAGTAGAATCGTTTGGCAATTATGTAGGACTTTACATGAAACCAGCCACAAAATTCCACCGAACCAACTTCTTCAATTAATTACAAATGACTACAGAAATAAAAAATTAAAAATCAATAAAATTTTGTATCCGCTGTATTAGGTACATACTCATACATTAACAGTAATCTTTCCCTATTGTTTGTTTTAACGTGTTAAATTACATCTTGATATAGAGCGGGAACATATATTTTCAAGAAATCTCATGCATCTCATATTTTTCTTATTGTGGAACTGGCATTTCGGCACTGTATATCACAACAACTTTTAAAAGCAGTGCAAATAGAAACATTATGATTATAGACCCAGCATAACGTACGGAGCAGTAGTATGGTGACCAAAATTGTAGTAAACGGAGGCGGTCAAAACGCCAAGTGGCGTACAAAGGCTAGCGTCTTTAAGTGGCACGGGTGCAATGAGATCGATCCCTACCACTGCAATGGAAGTCATTCTAAATCTGCCACCGCTATATATTTACATACAAGGAAATAGTATATAGCACACTCAAGCAACAATAAGTAAATTGCACAGCGTTGACTACAAAAAACTATTGAATAAACTTAAGGAGGCACTCTTTGTGGGGATGCCATGCGATGCCATGTTTCAAAATATCAGATTATAATACCAGATAAGAGGGACCGAAAAGGCACTCCGGTGAGAGCGGACTCGAAACGGTATACAGACGCCTCTGGAACAGGCTACGGCATAGGAGCTGGAATATATGTAAAGAAGCCTAAAGAGGCTCTTACGGTAAGCTTCAGCAGAGATACAACGGTGTAGTTAGGCTGAGGTTGCTGCAATTCATCATTGTGTCAGAGAAAATCGAACCACCCTACACTTAAGGCGTTCGTTACGTAAGTGCTGAGTCTAAGGTAATTTGCGACTGTGTAAGCGCCCTAAATCAGGTGGGTACTCGATCTGCATCGGCATAGGTTCCCAACCACTCGAAAATGAGGAAAATAAGAGAGCGGATGATCTTTCCAGGCGAGGCTTGTTAAGGTCCTTCGTCAGAGTTGGTCCTTCTTTTGGCATTACCAAATCGCAAATTTATTTATTTATAACCAACATGATAAACCTACAGGGGTCTCATATACCCCCCGTCGGTCTATTTCAAACTTCAAAGTCGTTTATAAGTAATGCATTTCATCGTGCAGCAGTGCCATGTCCTTATCGTCGATCAAGCATGAAAGATGTTAGTGGGCAGATTGCGTTGGAAGTATGCTCGTAACAGCGATAACATTTGAGAAGATGAGAACTACTTTCTTGATGTGTCAAAGTAATTGTAACGGCAGGTACAGCACTAAAAGCTAGGAACTAGACGCATGATGAGTCCAGAGAATAGTGGCAAAAGTGGCCAGGACAGAGACAGGCAAAAAAATTTCTAAAGGAATAAAGGCGTGAATTTTAGAGACCTACTGAGGGACCTACTGAGACAGGAAGATGTCAAGATGTCAAAATGGTAGTAGGTCTGCTGACTGGTCATTGCAAACTAAGAGGCATATGTACAACATTGGCCTGGCAGATGATGCTATTTGCAGATTTTGTCAGGAGGAGGAAAAAACACCAGTTCATGTACTGTGCTAATGCGACGACCTGGCGAGGACAAGGTTTCTAGTCATGGGCGTGGAGAACCCCACAGCTAACAAATACACAAAAGAGGCGCTCTCAAGGATAGTAGACCTAATTAAGACGGTAAAATTAGAGTGTGTCTCCTAGGAAAAAAGGTGACCACATAGATCTGAAAAGATTGCAGTGAAACCTATCCATCCACCATCTTAACCCTAACCCAACTTAGTCTATGTGTCGGTTGAGGTCGATGAAAGAAAACACTTAATAACTGTTTAATTGATATATCGACACATGTTTGCTATTTACATTTGTCGATATATCAATTAAACAGGTAAAAAAGTGTGTGCTTTAATGAAGAAGCATCCTCAGACTTTAGTACCATCCTAGAAATCAGATACCTAAGCTGAATGCAAGTTTTTGAATATTTGAACTGAAAATCTATTTTAAATGTTGATTTCCCCACTTATTGGATAAGCAAGACTATGACATGTTTTATTTTGGTGGAGGCGCCAGGTGCCATACTTCAATCTTTGCAGTTCTTCCGTGCTATTACTTATGATATACCATACTGTAATCAATTGAGAAAATTGTAAAGAAAGAATAGTTGATTTCACTTTCCCGTGTGGCAAAGTCTTCTCAGATTAAAGTTGTTTTTTTTATTCTAATTGATTTATTAGGTGGTCTATACATAATCGACACTTTAGTACAATAGTGAAATCTATCATATGATATCCATTTTCTAGAATTTGTTTACTATAACTGAAAGATAGTTGTTGTGGCCAAACTGGATTTTGTAATTGTTTTGGGAGATATCCTTGGCTTAACTACTAACTAAAATACGAACTAAAATAAAGTAATGGGAGAAACCTAACTGAAAAATTATGTAGAGGTATCAAAAAAAAAAAAGAAATGCTGGAATAGAAACTGTAGTATAAGTTAAATAATTATAAATTTCTGGTAAATATTACATTTTGCAAAGAAAACATCTATAAAAAAATCAAAGTCACGGGCACCTCTTACTAAACTGACACTTCACAATGTATTCATTAGTCAAAGGAAAAGAAACACTTCTAACATTTTTTTTTAAATTGTGTCATACATATGCCTACTGATTTACAATCACTAACCTCATCGTTCTTCTATATGTGTGCGACGTTGCCAAGTGGAAGGAAGCAAATAATGCGCGGTATGTAATAAAATATACGGCATGTGTATATTATTTTGGCTCTATCGGCATTCTGTGAACTAAATTATACGTGAATTTTACATATGACGCACTATTTTGCTTCCACCTATTTCCATCATAGATACTAAACGGGTTGGAATAAAAATATGAGAAAAAGACCTGGCAATGGTGGTGGCATGACCAACGGGCACGTACGGACAATTTTTTTTTCTTAGCGGTTTACTCGATTAATAAGGCCGAAACTATTTTGCGTCCGGTATACGGACGCAAAATAGTCGAGGACGCAAAATGTAATGTAAAATGGCAATGCATGGACGCAAAATAGTGCGTGGGATAATATATATATATATTATATATATATATATATATAATAGAACCAAACTAATGATAATTTGTGAACCGCTTTCCTGATACCAGACCGCAAGGTTTTTGACATTGGTAGCTGTATCTACACTAAATTTCCATACGTGTTAATTTTTATTCATTTTATTTATTTGTTGTTTGAGTATATACAGTGTGTTCACGGGAATATCTACAATAGGCTAACTTTTTGGTTTTCAAAGATACAGAGGGGTTAAATGGAGAAAGTTCGGCCACTTTCCCATCTGCATTTCGTGCTATGGTATAAAAAACAAAAGAGCGCTTGGTTGCTAAGATACGACTAAAGAATGTATTTTTTTAAATGGGACACCCAGTATATTTTTCCATTTTTGAGTTTCTCTAATCATTGACTATAAGAAAGTATTAAACGACTTTTCTGTAAAATCACGTTTACGAGAGTTATAAAGAAACATGTTCAGTACATTCGAGGTGTTCACGAAACATTCTACAATAGCTAACTTTTTTATTTTTAGAGATACAGAGTCGGTTAAATGGAGAAAGTTCGTGCACTTTTCCATCTGCATTTCGTGCTATGGCATGAAAAACAAAAGAGCGCTTGGTTGCTAAGATACGACTAAAGCATGTATTTTTTTTAAATGGGCACCCAGTATATTTTTCCATTTTTGAGTTTCTCTAATCATTGACTATAAGAAAGTATAAAACGACTTTTCTGTAAAATCACGTTTACGAGAGTTATAAAGAAAATCATGTTCAGTACATTCGAGGTGTTCACGAAACATTCTACAATAGCTAACTTTTTTATTTTTAGAGATACAGAGTCGGTTAAATGGAGAAAGTTCGTGCACTTTTCCATCTGCATTTCGTGCTATGGCATGAAAAACAAAAGAGCGCTTGGTTGCTAAGATACGACTAAAGCATGTATTTTTTAAATGGGACACCCAGTATATTTTTCCATTTTTGAGTTTCTCTAATCATCGGCTATAAGAAAGTATTAAACGACTTTTCTGTAAAATCACGTTTACGAGAGTTATAAAGAAAATCATGTTCAGTACATTCGAGGTGTTCACGAAACATTCTACAATAGCTAACTTTTTTATTTTTAGAGATACAGAGTCGGTTAAATGGAGAAAGTTCGTGCACTTTTCCATCTGCATTTCGTGCTATGGCATGAAAAACAAAAGAGCGCTTGGTTGCTAAGATACGACTAAAGCATGTATTTTTTTAAATGGGACACCCAGTATATTTTTCCATTTTTGAGTTTCTCTAATCATTGACTATAAGAAAGTATTAAACGACTTTTCTGTAAAATCACGTTTACGAGAGTTATAAAGAAAATCATGTTCAGTACATTCGAGGTGTTCACGAAACATTCTACAATAGCTAACTTTTTTATTTTTAGAGATACAGAGTCGGTTAAATGGAGAAAGTTCGTGCACTTTTCCATCTGCATTTCGTGCTATGGCATGAAAAACAAAAGAGCGCTTGGTTGCTAAGATACGACTAAAGCATGTATTTTTTTAAATGGGACACCCAGTATATTTTTCCATTTTTGAGTTTCTCTAATCATTGGCTATAAGAAAGTATAAAACGACTTTTCTGTAAAATCACGTTTACGAGAGTTATAAAAAAAATCATGTTCAGTACATTCGAGGTGTTCACAAAACATTCTACAATGGCGACCGCTTGGTTGCTAAGATACGACTATAGCATGTATTTTTTAAATGGGAAACACACTTAAGAAATAAGTAGCCTTAGCCGCCTGAAACAGCATTTCCAAAACACTGTAATTGACGTGGTATGTCAAAATTGTAAATTATAATTTCTTATTATAATGTATTCCTATCAGGAGAAATATGAAATGATAAAAGTGCTATAATGTGTGTAATGGAAACAGTCGTGAAGCAGCCCGAATGTATTCGCAAAGATACCCAGCGGTTGTATGTCCACACCACACATATTTTGCGAAATTGTGTCATAGACTGCGAACTACGGGATCCTTTGACAGGCAGAAACGCTATGTTTCTAATGAAAATATGGAAATTATTATTTTGGGATTTTTTGATCAAAATCCTTCGTTTTCGGTGAGAGATGCTGCGCGGGAGTGTAATTTGTCAATTGGTTACGTGCATAAAATTTTGAAGAAACACAAATACAAAGCATTCAAAATTCATTCAGTACAAGCCCTTTATCCTGGAGATGCACAACGTAGATTAAATTTTTGTAATTTGTTTATTCAAAATTTGCAAGTAGACTTGGACTTTCATAAAAATATTTTATGGACCGACGAAACAAATTTTTCCAATTGCGGCATGTTTAATCGGAAAAACAAACACGTGTGGGGCGTAGAAAAACCAGAAAATAATGTTCAAGTAGTGCGGCATCAAAACCGATTCAGTGTTAATGTATGGTGTGGTGTAATAGAAAACTTTATTGTTGGACCACATTTTTATGAAGGAACATTAACAGCTGTGCGGTATTTAAACTTCCTACAGAACGATTTATTTACTTATTTGGAACATCTACCATTAGAAATTCGTCGTAAAATAATTTTCCACCACGACGGAGCACCAGCACATAATGCACTTGCTGTTACACAATATTTAAACCAGCATTTTGATCATTGGATCGGCAATCGAGGCCCGATATTATGGCCGGCTAGGTCACCCGACTTAAATCCCTTGGATTTCTTTTTGTGGGGAGCTATTAAAAACACAGTCTATGATACACCATCCGTTGATTTGGAAAATTTAAAAATCAAAATTACACAGTGTATTCGTGATTTTAATGGACAAACATTGCGGAAGGTACGCAGTAATCTGGTGCGAAGGGTAAACCTGTGCAGAGAAAGTAATGGCAGTTATTTTGAAGCAAAAATTTAAAACATTTTCTTGTTGTCTTTTTACTTTAATATACAATTTTTTTCTTCGTTTAATATCTGCTTTCCATTTGTTGTAATTAGTATGTAATTAGTAAACACGGCTCCCGTTATTTAGGTGAAAGATTACATTCAAGCGGCACCACTTAAAACACGATTAATACAAAAGTGTCTATCTACACCGTCATGTGATAGTTTGTAACATCAAAAACCAAAAAATTGGCCATTGTAGAATGTTTCGTGAACACCTCGAATGTACTGAACATGATTTTCTTTATAACTCTCGTAAACGTGATTTTACAGAAAAGTCGTTTAATACTTTCTTATAGTCAATGATTAGAGAAACTCAAAAATGGAAAAATATACTGGGTGTCCCATTTAAAAAAATACATGCTTTAGTCGTATCTTAGCAACCAAGCGCTCTTTTGTTTTTCATGCCATAGCACGAAATGCAGATGGAAAAGTGCACGAACTTTCTCCATTTAACCGACTCTGTATCTCTAAAAATAAAAAAGTTAGCTATTGTAGAATGTTTCGTGAACACCTCGAATGTACTGAACATGATTTTCTTTATAACTCTCGTAAACGTGATTTTACAGAAAAGTCGTTTAATACTTTCTTATAGTCAATGATTAGAGAAACTCAAAAATGGAAAAATATACTGGGTGTCCCATTTAAAAAAATACATGCTTTAGTCGTATCTTAGCAACCAAGCGCTCTTTTGTTTTTCATGCCACAGCACGAAATGCAGATGGAAAAGTGCACGAACTTTCTCCATTTAACCGACTCTGTATCTCTAAAAATAAAAAAGTTAGCTATTGTAGAATGTTTCGTGAACACCTCGAATGTACTGAACATGATTTTCTTTATAACTCTCGTAAACGTGATTTTACAGAAAAGTCGTTTAATACTTTCTTATAGTCAATGATTAGAGAAACTCAAAAATGGAAAAATATACTGGGTGTCCCATTTAAAAAAATACATGCTTTAGTCGTATCTTAGCAACCAAGCGCTCTTTTGTTTTTCATACCATAGCACGAAATGCAGATGGAAAGTGCACGAACTTTCTCCATTTAACCGACTCTGTATCTCTAAAAATAAAAAAGTTAGCTATTGTAGAATATTTCGTGAACACCTCGAATGTACTGAACATGATTTTCTTTATAACTCTCGTAAACGTGATTTTACAGAAAAGTCGTTTTATACTTTCTTATAGCCAATGATTAGAGAAACTCAAAAATGGAAAAATATACTGGGTGTCCCATTTAAAAAAATACATGCTTTAGTCGTATCTTAGCAACCAAGCGCTCTTTTGTTTTTCATGCCATAGCACGAAATGCAGATGGAAAAGTGCACGAACTTTCTCCATTTAACCGACTCTGTATCTCTAAAAATAAAAAAGTTAGCTATTGTAGAATGTTTCGTGAACACCTCGAATGTACTGAACATGATTTCTTTATAACTCTCGTAAACGTGATTTTACAGAAAAGTCGTTTAATACTTTCTTATAGTCAATGATTAGAGAAACTCAAAAATGGAAAAATATACTGGGTGTCCCATTTAAAAAAATACATGCTTTAGTCGTATCTTAGCAACCAAGCGCTCTTTTGTTTTTCATACCATAGCACGAAATGCAGATGGAAAAGTGCACGAACTTTCTCCATTTAACCGACTCTGTATCTCTAAAAATAAAAAAGTTAGCTATTGTAGAATGTTTCGTGAACACCTCGAATGTACTGAACATGATTTTCTTTATAACTCTCGTAAACGTGATTTTACAGAAAAGTCGTTTTATACTTTCTTATAGCCAATGATTAGAGAAACTCAAAAATGGAAAAATATACTGGGTGTCCCATTTAAAAAAATACATGCTTTAGTCGTATCTTAGCAACCAAGCGCTCTTTTGTTTTTCATGCCACAGCACGAAATGCAGATGGAAAAGTGCACGAACTTTCTCCATTTAACCGACTCTGTATCTCTAAAATAAAAAAGTTAGCTATTGTAGAATGTTTCGTGAACACCTCGAATGTACTGAACATGATTTTCTTTATAACTCTCGTAAACGTGATTTTACAGAAAAGTCGTTTAATACTTTCTTATAGTCAATGATTAGAGAAACTCAAAAATGGAAAATATACTGGTGTCCCATTTAAAAAAATACATGCTTTAGTCGTATCTTAGCAACCAAGCGCTCTTTTGTTTTTTATACCATAGCACGAAATGCAGATGGAAAAGTGCACGAACTTTCTCCATTTAACCGACTCTGCATCTTTGAAAACAAAAAAGTTAGCTATTGTAGAATGTTCCCGTGAACACACTGTATATATATACACATATTTTGTTTTTTTTTTGTACAGTTAGCTGCAATGTTGTTGAAATAAATGATTTATTATTATTATTATTATTATTTCGTATTTATGTGTGGACGGGTGCACAAACTCCATCGAGCCGAACATTCGTTCAGGTTGATGTGCGCGATTTTCCAACACAGCTAGGGAATAGGCAAACACCGGGAGTTCGCCAAACCATCGTTCGGAGTTCGGCGAACTCCGATCGTGTGAACGCACCTTTACGTGTAAAGAATTTACTTTTACTTCTTTTGGCTTTCTTCCAAATGAGTGAAATAATATGTGTATGGTATCAATTTGCTCAGAAAAGATTTCTGAACAAAGCCGTAGTTCTAAAAATATTGCGAAAAAAGGATAACCAAAAGAAATGTTTCTCCCATGAGAGAGAGAAAGATATCATATGCATATCTTAACAAAAATTGACCCAATAACTTTCTCCAAAAAGGCATTTACAATTGTGCAGTAATGCCATAAAATTTCACCTGTAAGAACCGAACATTTGACTAACTGGCAGAAAATATGCACAAAAAATACATGCCTGCCCTAAAATGTTTGGGTAAAAATATTTATTACACTATTTCTTAAACAAGGTAAATGAAAGTAAGTAGTCCAAATTCTCACAAATTCTTTAATGACGAGAGAAATTAAACCATTCACTTTCATTTACCTTGCTATAATATACTCACACAACGTCAAAAACCATGGATTATATTTCTTAAACAACAAATTTGCCAAGACAAGTTGCCTCTATCTAATGGTATGCCATGAAAACAAAGCTTTAAATTCTCTATGATCTTAGTGCAGACTAATTGAATTGCTCCGTCACAAATTTAGTTACATACTCAGTAACTTACGTCTTACCGATGTTGGAAAAAACCTCGCTCAAAAATAAACGAATGACATCCTAGATACTAGTGCATACCTCCATAACTGCACGACTACTCTCGTACTAACTCGTCGGCAGGAATTATCGATCCTGTGGTTGCAATAAAACCATTACTTCGCAAAAATGTTGTGAAATGCATGAATAATCTTATTCCTGTGGTTCATGATTTAGATATGGTGGAGAATACATGGTTTATGCAATATGTCGCCAATCGAATTATCGATCCTAACGCTCCAGAGTTTATAGGCAGAGGGATACGTAAATCATCGTCTAGTACTGACCTAAATCCTTGCGATTTTTACTTGTAGGTATTACTAAAAGACACAGTTTATCACACTTTTCCACAAACCTTGAATGACCTTGAAATACCAATATGAAAGTGAATAGAAGCAATTCCACAGACCACATATCAGGCAATTTGTGGTTCGTTTGAGAAGAGTTGTGTTAGTAGGAGCTGTCACTTCGAAAACCTAATTTCTTAGGTCGCATATATTAATGTTTACTTTCATAAATAAGTCTCTTTTGATGATCTAATATTTTACATTTTTAAAATGAATTCACAAACCGATATATTAATCGGCCAACCAATTCTAGCTTAGAATTATTCAGATATCTACATAATACACTTAAAATAAATGAAATCAATTTATATTTCCTCCTCAATACAATGAACGAAGATGTCCGTCTATAGTTTCTACGTTTTGACAAGCAACACATTTTCAAAATATAACAGATAAATAGGCAAAGAGAAATTAGAAAAAATGCAACCGAACCGCTGACATTATCTTTGAAGAATATCAGAACGAATTAAATTAGAACTGATACCATGAAACCGCTTTAGCAACTTGTACATGCGAGGAACGGAAAGATAATACCTATAACGAACGGATGAGATTTTGTCTTCCTAAAATAAGGTCTATTAGCAGAAACGTATGGAAATACACGTAAAGTAGGGAATCTCATTAGCGATAACGAACACGGCTTTTTAGTTTCCGTGCAAAACGAACTGTGAATTATTTCTTTTAATCAACTTTTCCATTGAAAACTCGAACTGTTGAAATGTATGTAATAGTTAACTAAACGGTGAAGGCTACGCATTTATCGACTAAAAAAGATAAAACATTCTTTCTCTTCAACTAGTTTGAAGATATGCATGCTTGTGATAATTAAGAAAATTAAGCCTTAGAAAAATAGCATTATTTGGAAGTGAAGTACTACTTTATAACAAGTTAACGACCGAATTAAATTTATGGTGTAAATATGTAAGCATGTAGATATTTTAGGTGCTTACAGACTTGCAGATAACTGTACAGGTGTTATAGATAAGCACAGAATCCGACTTTTAGTATTTACGGCCGATTAAGTCAGTAAAGTCGTCTCTTGCATAGATTTGTTTGCTTTTGACCAAATAATTTTTGAGTAATATTGAGAAAGAATACCTTTCTCCCTAGGTATTATTATATTTCGTTGAGTTTGGTTTCAGTATGTTGTAACAATCATTGGTAGTGAGTACTATTGTACTTTCTGGCAATCCTGGATGTGTCCTAAATGAGACAAAAAATAATTAAATATTGTTGTTTGATATATCATAAAGATAATTAATAAAATTAAAATTCCGGTGGTACAGACATATAGCGAAAATTGAGGGTGATGAAAATCAGCGGAAAAAAGAGGAAACACAAGACCTAGGACCATAGGAATGCAGGAATTTTGACAAACTACTGGTGGAAAAGGAAGTCACATGGACACCTTTCTATTATGTATGTACGAGTTAGAGAAAAATTCCAAATACAAAATTAGATCAAAAACACATAACTATAGCGAAGATATAAGAGAAAAAGGGCACTTTTTTGCGGTCGTTCCTGCGCAACTTTACCATGCAGTCATTATTCTAACCTTGATCGTTAAGAGTATTCAAAAATAATTAAACGTGATTATCCTTGAATTAATTCTACTGCTTTTTTAATTCAACTTACTGTTATTTTGTTTGCTTGTTGCTATATTGTTATTTATTAATAATAGTATTGATGTCTTTATTACCAATCAAACTTCACACAAGATGTACTTATCTATGTTTAACCCAGTAAATGACAACAGATAATAAATAGCGACCATTTTGAGTCGAGGTTGTACTTCGCTCTCTAATGCACGTTCTTTATTATTAGTGTAAATGAGAAACATTACAATTAAGGCATCCGATGTAAATATAACGAAATGCAAAATAAAAACATTTTTTTCTGACGACAAAACGTCAAAGGTGCCAACAGCAAATGGCTTCTCCTATCTTATCTGTTCGCTGGTTGCGCAATAGGTTATTAACAGATTTTGCATAGCACTATAAGCATAAATAAGAAACTCCATTTTAAATAATAAATTGAAATAAATTAATGTGAAATAAGAAAGACATAAAAAAAATAAGGAACACGTGTTACAAGGATTAAATTGATAACGCGTACATATTGATTGCAACACTAATTTTTTAGTATACTATTTTCGTACTCAATAGAGTCCACAAAGTGCCCCTGACAAACTATCTGTTTCCAAAATCTGTATCCAAATGTAAGTGTTCTCGACGGCACAAAAGCAAGTAAATTGACTGATGGTATTCTGCTATGGAGAAGATTACTTAAAAATTTTGGAAACTAGTTGCTAAACATACTTTTTTGTCCTCGTCTGTTCTAGGATCAGATTCGATCGAAAAAAGTCATTTTCTTTGACATCGGTATACAAATACATAATATTTGCTATATATTAGTAACAGTAAAATTGAATTCACAAATGAACTAGAAAATCTCTGGAATGCCTATCTCATTTTTTTGTATCTCCACTGCAAAGTGCATTTACTTATATATTTGAATTGAATCTTTGTTATATTGCGCGTTGTGTTTAAAAGGAACAGAAATAGTAAACTTATAATTATCTTAATACATTGCTATTCCTCAACTACAGGTTAGCCAATACTAGACATATCGAATCCCTAAATTAAATGAAGGTTACAAATTAACGCTAAGATTTTATTTTTTAGGTAGTTGTTTGGAAGTGTTAAGAAATATAATTGAGAAAAACATACAAGCGCCATTGCCTTCTTTTTTAGATAACAAATTACTTATCCCAATTGAATCATAAAGGGTTAATAGTAACAAAGTTAACGTTTCTGTATATATAATTATTACATTTTCTCCTTTTTATTGCAACTTGTAAAGTATTTCTAAATTATCCATTTACAACGCCCATCAAATTAATCGATTTCCATTACAATAGCTGGTTGGCAGCACCTTGCCTTATATTAAAGGTACTTTAGCATGTTAAGATAACTACGTCTCCATACCACTTCGTCGCCAACACATACTTACAAGGGCTGTTCGAGATAGGGTACAGCATATTAAGTAGTAATTACCATTTTAAAACACTTTCACAGCCTTGGTATCACGTACAAGTGATGGAATATTTCCTTCCTTAAAAATTATTTAAAGCTCTTCGGTAAAACTGTTAAAAAGGACAATAACCGTTAGTTTAAAAACATATGGTGTCGAAGACAAAAGGAACGGAAGGATAGGGGATGCAAAACGAAAAAAAAGGAAAATTTCGTAGACACATAGGGTTCAGCTCTGGAAAACGCTTCGGAATAACCTACGAGCTAGAAAACTTTCTTTGACGGAACTGTCAACAGCCAAAGTTTGCGCATAATATTAAAGTGTTCTCAACACATGCAAACGTACAGACGCCCAGACACCGAATCACACACACACACACACATAAGAGAAAGATCTAAATACAGATACACACATCTCCGAATACGCACACGGACACAGAATAGAGTTTGGTGTGTCCATGACTTAGCATGTAATATAACGTCTCCTTGTAATTGTGTGTTTAGGGTGGTTGTGTGTACAAGATAAGGGCAGTTTGCAATGGGGCAGTCTCCTTCATTGTACTTATACATACGTGTCAAGGGACAATTTGCTCCAGGAACGGAGTTTCAAGGGGATTAAGGTGTAAAACTGCGAAACCATTACACCTATCCCTTTCCCCCTGAACACACCTAATCACTTCCGACTCGTGTAGATTGCGCACCAACTGCTCGCCTATTGTTCTTAATATAATCCACGGAAAAATCTTAACTCGTCCAACTTATAATGGATAATGCTTGAGTACTCCTCTCTACAAAACAATAGAAACGGTTATGGAACATCTCTGAAAAATAAACTTTTTAGAAATCCTTTTTAATACTTTCGCCAATATCGATTGGAGTATTGGAATATGAAGGTCTACAGAGGCACTTTCATTCTTCCCTTAATACTGCGACCAAATAGGTGTATTGCATTGTTTTTTCGTAAGTTTACTGTACATAAAGGGATTAGTCCCTATAATTAACTGCTTGTAAAGCATGGCAAATTTGTCTGTGAATTCATTACTACCTGCCATCTACAACGTCATTCTCCGCTGAATTAATGCGGCACATTTAAAGATAATAAGAACAATTAAACTACTATACCATTTTTAGGTTTAAAGCCCTGATTCCTGTTTAGTTCTCCAGACATCCCAAGACAAAATAAACTTGAAGGATTTGACATAAACTTCATTGCGCCACTGTCTATTTTAAAAATAAGGTTTGTAATTACGACATTCATTATTCTGATATGCTTAGAAGTATGTATTCTAAATTCTCGAGTTTTCATTACATTTCAGTCTGCATGCTCCCACTCTTGCCCCCATTGTTGATTTGATGATAGTTTAGGATGATTTCAATAGTTTGTTGCTTTTTGCTCCTCCAGTCATAAACTTCCTCCCACCTTTTCAAAATGCTGGTTCCAGGTCAGTTTCGATCCAAGCACTGTTATTGGGAATTTTACTTGTTGACCAAATTTCAAAATTGGACTACATTGTGAAGACTTGGTGGTTTCAGAGATTTCTTCTTTTTGCAAAGGAAATCAGTGTTAAGTACTTTCCCAGAGTTATTCTGCACAGGGTCACCACAGCTTTTCGATCGAAAACTAATTGTTTACTTTTAGTATTATCGCTGTCATATCGCTTGTCAAGTACCAATTTCTGTGGACGTAGTGGGCGAGTTGCAGTGGCTAGTTCTATTCTATTCTTCTAAGCTATTTTTAAATTAAAATTTAGAATCAAATTTTATTTTCCTCATTTTATGCTGTCAGTACATGAGATAGCCTAGACACTGAACATATAATAACAATAATGACAAGAAAATAAGGTATATTTATTATATTTAAATTTAATTAATTTAAAATAAATTGTTGAATAGGCCTCTGATTTTTTAATATATTTAGGACTCATTTTTTCATCGTATAGGCTTTCATCATGGCTTTAAGAAAAATAAATCTACTTTCACGGCACTACATTAAGCAACGTAAAACAGCTATCCGCATCTTTTGTTGTAACATGAGCAGTTTTTATATTTTGTTTTTATATTGAATTGTCATTGTTTAGAAATACATCATGTAACTTTTAACCTTCAAAACCTTTGACTGTGTTTAACATACCAGATTAATTAAAAACATAGAACATTGTTTTATCAGAGATAATGCTGTCAATGGATTTCAACATACCTCCAAGGTAGAATGCAATTTGTGAAGTTGACTTTTTCGAATGCTTCTGGGAGCATGGCTTCCACTAGATCCCACTATTTACCTGTCCAAAATGGAGTACCACAGGGCACAGTTCTTGGCCCTGTTCTTTTTGGTCCATACATAAATGACATTGCATAATTCCTTCTATCGTATCGCTTCTTCTACCATTTGATGATAGACATAGACATGATGTATTACAACCTTGACATGCCTGGTTTTCCATCAACAAACCGCCTTTAAGCACAGCAAAAACAAAATTCCTACACTTCCATACCAGGAGAAGAAACATTGACTCGCCAGCATTAAGTATGAATAGCACGCCATTGAACCAATGGAGTAACTAGTGTAAAGTTTGCGGTATTACTCCACAGGTCAATATACTTTGGAATGTCAATTGCCAAGACTTTGCAAAAAAGATGTCAACGAAGGCACATTTATTTCGATCACTGCTATGTAGCATGTAGCATGTAGATGTACTATTTGGTGTTTTATATATACTACAACTTTCATCATTATACGTATACTTGTAGAATGCCGTTACATTCACTGCAATAGACATTTATTTTAAACCAACTCCGCAATTCATTTACATCGTACTAGATTAAAGAGCGGTATGTAATAGACCAACTGTCACTCCATTTAAGCAGCTTAGGTCCGAATAATATGGGAATAAAATTATATAATAAAATTACATCTTTCGTAGATTCCTCTGCCACAAGTAAACTTTTCAAACGCAATCTCCTGCATTTGAAGCAATATAATTTCTATTCCATAGAAGAGCTACTCGCAAATTAATTTAGAGTGCTGTTAGTTATTCCTAGATTTTTATTTAATTCTTTGTCTTTTAGTTTATAATTAATTTATGTTATATCTTGCCGTGCATAGCTTACCGTTTTTGTTTTCTGTTTTCATTTCTTATTTTTACTGTGCATGTGCACAGCAAATTTTAATTTATGTTTATGTAGATGAAATTAAGCTTTGTTTTAAGTTTAATTTATTTAGCCATTTTTTTTTGCTTTAGACGTTGTTACTTTTTCTTTTCTATGAAATTTACAACAATAAATACATATCATTATTGTCCAAAGCTAATATTTAGATTCTAGTTCCCTTAAAATCACAGACTACAAATTATCTTTTGTTATCGTTTTATTTTTTATTCCAAATTTAAAAAAAAAATATATTTTTCATGGAGCCAATTTTCTCAAAGGGTTCATATTTCCCGGTTTTACGCGCTTGATTTTACGTCACGAATTGAATGATAGTATTGTCTTCTGCCCCACAATTATGATGACCCCTCTCAGTTCTTTTCTTGTACACCAGTGAGTTTTGCGTTTAACATAGTCTACGGAAAAGCCGCAACTTTTACGATCAACTCACAATAACTAGATCCCAAGTATGTTGCTCTACAAAACAAGAGAAGTTCCTATCGAAGTTTTCTAAAGAAAAAAATATTGACAATTCCTTTCAATGCTCTCACGAATATCGGCTGAAAGTTGAAAACTATTTAAAACAAAAGCAAAATTTCAATTTCCGAACTTAATAATTTTGCCGGAAGCTTCCGCCGAGATAAATAATATCCTTTTGGAACTCCGCCCCTTCCGTGTTGTTTCACAATAAAAAGCAATAATGTACAGATAGCGAATAAATACAGCGTTATATTTCACGGCGTTCGGAATCAACTTAGTACGTGTCCCAACGACGATGTTCTACATTATTTTTACCTTCACGTATCCCGAAAATAGTCTACTTTGAAATCGAATTTTTACTACGTTTTAAGGTACAATGTCGTCAACAAATACAAATCCTTAGTGAATGTAGATTCTAAAAATATATAGGTATACGCAGACATACATCAGTAAGCCTGCATTTTCAATAAATCCTTTGATTTATACAATTGCGCGTACATAAAACAATATTCCCAAACGGATTTGCAGTTTACATTTTCTTGGATGAAGATGCGTACAGGTATCTGATACAGTAGGGATTCTACGGTAATGAACTTTCAAAATATATTTTTAAAAAAAAGCTATAGTTTTCCACCTATTTATGTGTACTACAATTTGAAATTTACGCGTAAATTTCATGTTATATACTCGAAGAGAACAATAAGCTATTTTTTCAAGTACTTATGAGCTACTTCTGCTTTCACTTCCTTAGTTATTCATAGAGATTTTCATATCACAAATGATAGGCAAATGAAGAAGTTAGTTATATATTTGAAAATTTGACTGTATCTAAAGGTTGTTGAAATCCAGCTAATTAGCCAATATAGAAATTTATGTTTTTGCTTAAAACATTTTGTAAAAAAACATTTGAGTTTAAACGTGATCTATTGTTGACATACTTCCCTTGAAACCTTTTTGGTTGTGCACGCATCCTTCCGTGCTGTATTTTAATAATATTGCTAATACTTTCTTTGTGGATGACATCAAACAGCAGTATATATACAGCTATAGTATTTCACGATACATTCGCCCCCTTTTTATAAATTTATAAGGCAATTGCTTTACTTTAGTTTCCTGGCATAGTTTGTGCTTTCCAGATTTCTCTTATTAACTCTATTATCAGAATGAGTAAGAAACTTCCTTCTTGCTTCCAGTTTTCTGCTACTACATATTTTTTCCTGGGTTTTCAAATGGTATATTATGGTTACTATATCTTCTATAGGAAGCTCTATAATTACATTATCTTCATTACTTCGATATAATCTCTTCACCCCCAATTAATACATCGTCCTTGCTTGTAATTATAATACAAATATTCTGTAAGGAACTTCATTGTTAATATATTTTGCTACTATTAATTTGATTATCCATATAAGCTTTTCTTTTCCGTCAGAATCTTTTTGCTCTTCTTTGGTTCTGATATTCCTGTTTATTTTGATCTGAATTATTTTATATTACTTATTGTTTTTAGATTGTTACCTATGAATGCTTATTTCATTGTCACATTCTTTACCTCACCATTTTTCCCCTTTTATTTTCTCTTTATCCTAATACTTCTTTTCTTGTCTGATCAGATGTCCTAAGTATATTTAAAACACACAAGGTGTAAACAAAATGATAGATGCTAAAATAGAAATAGTAAAACTTCCACTGAAACGGATGATTGTTTAGTTATAAGGAATACATTGGAAGATGTGTCATAATTATTTTTGATGAAAATTTTGTTCTCAGCCGATAGTGTATATAAGTTTTCTTCTTCTTTCTTGAGATAGCTGCTTTTTTATAAACTTTTTTACATGTTTATTGAGTATTCATATTAATTTAGTAAATTATTATTTACGTTAATGTATTTTGTGCCGTAAATTTAAATATAAATAACTTTGTAAACAAAAATGAAATTTCTAAGGAAAACAATAAAAAAAATGTCGAAACGTAACGAATAATTTATCAAATTAATATGAATACTCAATAAATATGTAAAAAAGTTTAGAAAAAAAGCCGCTATCTCAAGAAAGAAGAAGAAAACTAAAATTATTTTTGGCTCTGATTTCACAAGTATAAGCATTCCTTAAGAATTGGTTTCAGTGATAAAACAAAGTTGTGTTTTTGAGGTATACGAATATACAACACTAGTTTCTTAAATTCTTTAAAGATCTCACGCGCGTTTTTTTTCTGTTTTGTTGGCACGTATAAAAGAATATCTAATCGCCAAACCTGGAGTGAAACTGATATGGAGGTAGCAACAAAAGCAGTGCAAAATGGTAATATGGGATGGTTGGCTGCCTTTTCAAGTTCAAGGAACCACGGGCGATAATCAGACGCAGGGCACAAGGTGGAAATAAAAGAATTACGAAAACGAAAAAAAGCCTGAGGCAAATATGGTCCCACTTTGAGCTTGAGCGTTTGATGATGAATCGCATTAAAAAATTAGAAACTTACGTGTTTGGATCGACTATTCGAAGAACGAAATAATGTAGCAGACAGATTTACTCCAACGAAGAAAATATCTGATTGAAGTTGGTTCCTAGGTTTTAGAACTCGGAATCCAGATATCTCATTAAGAACTTCCGAAGCAACATCCGCTTCTCGTACGCAAAGTTTCAACAAGGTTCCGTTAACATTTTTTTTGAAATATTGGAAAGAACATTGTGGAACATAACATTAGTTTTGATCATATCTATAATATTGATGAATCTGCGCTCTCAACAGTTCAAAGTCCACAGAAAATATTAGCAACGAAAAGTAGAAAGCAGACTGTTGATACTAGAAGCGCGGCAAGAGGAGCCCATTCAACAGTAATTTGCTGTATGAATCCGATACGGAACTTTGTACCACCATGAGTTGACTCATAACGCATCACCCGGTACACTCGGTTTATGTCAAGAATCCGGCTGCATGACGGGTGAACTGTTGAAATGTCTTGGCTATTTTATCAAATATTCGCATTCCTTCCCGTAAGTCACTAAAATATAATCCAGAAGAGTCTGAGGGAGACGAGATGGAAGATCCATTCTCTTCTACTCAAGGCGAGGAGATGCGCCCTGCATTAATTGCAATGGCCCCTACTCCCAAATGAAACCTAGTGAACTGTGGTTGCGGTAGAACAATTGCAAGAAGTGACCACACGCAAAGTGTACATCTGTTATCCAAAAAACTAAGAACTTTGTTTGCGAACTATGTTGTTAGATATTGAAAGAAATTCTTAAGATTTTAATTTTTTGTAAAAATTGTGAATAAGGATCGTTGCTTGCGAAATGCACAACATTTTTACAATTTTAAAGGTTCTTTTTTGAATTGGTGGGTATGTAAAATAAAATAGAGGGAATAGGTCTAAGAACGAAATCCTGTAGTAGGGGAAGGTGCTGTGTACTAGGGAATCATTTTTACGACTTATTTATTTTAAACTTTTCACGTTACTGTGACTATTTGTTTGTTATGCTAATAAGATTAAGTGATCTTCAAGATTGTAGCATAATGGTTAGATATTTCCAGAGACCCTTAGGTAAAAAAAGTTTTATTTAAAGTCACATGTCACACGTCCCTCGGTACAGCCTTATGTTGTTCCCGGGGACATAAACGTGATGTACCTAGGGACATACAATGTGCCCTAGGGACAGTGAAATAAATTACTTGTATTTTTAGTAAATATTTATTGAAACAAAGAAAACTAAAAACAGATATTTATGTAGTATTTTAACCCATATTATAGTTGTCAAAAAGCAACACCAAAACGAAGATGATTTTTGCTTCGTGCTGTTGCCCTACAGACACTGGTGGAGGTAATTTTAATTTTATGTCCTCTTACCGACAATATATATATCACTTTCTTCAGTTAGAAGAAAGTGATCGGTTTTTTGCATCTTTTTTTAAATATCTTATTTCAAATTCTTTGAGGTTCACCTTTTAGTTTTACTAATTGTATGTGCAACAAATGCTGAGAGAATTTTTCACCTCTGCACTTTACTAAGACATAATCACCCGTTTCTAATGGAAGTGTTTAGGAACCCTGACTCTACTTCATCTTCTTGCGCTGTTCTGTCAAAGTCTATGTCATCTGAACTATTATCATGGATAACTACATTAGTATCACTTTCACTGCTGCTGTCAACAATTTTCCGGACAGCGCATGATTTTTTTCCTTTTTAACTTTTGATTTTGGTTTTGTATCGGTTTTCAGTTTTGTTTTTTTTGCTTTTTTTGAGTTCAATCTCATCCTTGACGGGTGTGTCAGTTAAAATAAGCGATTTTCCCTTCCTTCGCGTGTACCAGTTTTTCGCTTCCGCTTTGGGAAATGGCCGAACATCACCGGTGTTACTTTTATAGTAGGAACAGGAGTAGAAGTCTTTTAATTGCTCCAAAGTATCTAAAGAAAGAGCCTTGTACTTGTTGACGGCATATCTTAAATGTCTGACGAAAAAGCGTTTGCACTTGTTGATGGCGTTTCAGTGTCATCGGTTTCAATCAATTTCTTCGTTGGTAGTTGGCATTGGACGATCGGTTACATATCCGGCAGAAATTCTGATTCATCGAATACATTTTCGTTAGAGGAACGATTCCAGTAATTTTAAACACGCTGACAATATTTTTCGGGTAAACGATAATTCGTACGCGCTACTAGCAAATTTCACAGACCATCATAAATCGTTACCGGTTTTGCCGCATTCCCCGGGCTGCACATCCCTCATTCGTGGCCTTATGATAATAGCCTTTAAATGGTCCAAAAACTGCACGGTCGAGCGGCTGTAATTTATGGCTTGTGTGGGGTGGTATTGTTAATAAAAATAACCCTGATTCCTTAGCCTTCTTGATTATTTTAATGGAGATGTGGGATTCGTGGTTGTCATAAATTAAAATGTGTGGCTTCTCCAAGTCGGCTTTGCATGCTTTAAGAATATGTTCTAGAAATTGGTAAAAAATTTCTTCATTTGACCAGCCACTCGGGTTACATGCACCAATTGACCCTGGGGGAGCGCCTTTTAACATGTGTTGCTTCAGGTGAACCCGTGGGAATACGAACATTGGTGGTACGGCGTTTCCCACACCATTTACCGCGGCTATTATTGTTACATTTGACCCACGTTCTCCAGAAGTCATGGTTCCAATTTGTTTGGCACCTTTAGTAGCAAGTATTTTTGGAGGGACGTGCACAGTCGAGCAACCACTTTCATCAGCATTCCATATTTCATGAGGTTCAAAGGCTCTTTTGGCAAGAAGCTTTTTATAATTGGAAAAAAATGCGGTTACATTTGCTTTGTTAAAAGCCGTTGAGCGTGACAGACTCGTTGCTTCAGGTTTTCTTAAGGCCAGCTCAGAATGACGAGATCGAAACATGCGAAGCCAACTGCTCCCGGCAATTTTCTTTTCTTCCCAAAGAGGTACATTTTTGCTGAGGGCATGGGCATACTCATAAGCTAATTTTTGAGTCTGGTACATAGTTAGGCCATAATGAATATTAGCAGCATGCTTTATATAATCAACTAACTGTTGTTCTTCGTCAGGAGAAAATATGCGATGGACATCATACTTAGGAGCGTAGGTAAAAGTGGTAAAATTATTCGACGTAATTTTCTGTATATAGCGCCCTATAGCAGATTTCGCTACGTTATACTTATCCGCAGCCACTCGTAAAGATAAATTGTTGTCAAGAACATCTCGAACTGCTGCTTCCATAACTTCTTTCGATGGAATCTTTCTTTTTATTCCCAGATTTACTACGTGGCATTGTGGGATATAGTTATCTGAAATTAAAAATATCTGAAATAAAGACACTGCATTTGCTTGGGCTCAGCAATGCTGTACCAAGGGACGTCCCCTGGTACATCAGTGTCATATGTCCCCTGGTACAAAAATGCTATTGTGGTAAACAAAAATCAGTTTTTACGGTTAGCGTAAGGTTATGACAATAAACTGTTGTCAGACTATTTATAATACTTAAAAGAGGTCATACATACCGCCAAAACAAATTCTACTATTTTCCTTTTGGATGCAAACACTGCTAAACTTTAATATTTATTTTACTTTCGTCTGACAAAAACACACATCACACGTTCACTGTCAAATTCAGTTAGCAACTGCCGATTTCGCAGAAATACTTTAGAGTGCTCGGCGTTACCGCTATAAAAATAATATTCATCACTACTTAAGCCTTTTAGTTAGGCCACACATCAATCTGTCCCCAGGTACATACGTCCCTAGGTACAGCACCTTCCCCTACTCTGTAACTAACCGTAACCCAACAGTTTAACGAAGATTTTAGTGGTAAAATTTTGAGTTTTGAATAAAATTTTAACATAAATAATTGATGACCCTTGTGTGTGAGTTAATCGTCATTAAGTAGAAAATAAAATTGTGTATTATCTCACAAAGTCTTTAATGAAAATGAAAGGCAACCGATTTGGTGCAATAAACGCACATTTTCAGGGCAGAGTATAAAAGCAGTCAAAAGTCGTTGTTGATAGTAAATTTAAAAATGTTAATAAATTGAAAGAAATCTTCCTTTTAATAGTTTTAGAACCAATTGGGAACTGCACCAAACATTTCACATTTTATCCACTAAGTGTGGTTGGGATAAAAATTGGTTCGAAAACGCTTATTATATAACAACATATATAAGAACCTAACAATAATTAAGACATCCAATTGTAAAAAAAAAATAAGTGAAATGTAATACTGGCACAATAATGTGAAAACCATTAATTTAAATTCCCTAATACACTGTTGAAAATTTTAACACTTTTTTGACTAATTTAATAGTCAGGAGAGGTCCACACTCTTTTCGTGTTATTTTGTCGGGAACTATAGAAGTTTAAATTTGACGCGCAAAGATAGTCAAGTATTGTCTATTGCTAAGGGGGTTATTTTGTCCAACTGACACGTGGAATTATAAAATACCTCTAGTCACATTTTATTTGATCTAGACTAGACAAATTTACTAGCTGTTTAACTAAATGAATGCGATCTATTGGGTGTTTTAACACCATTGTTTCTTCTGTTTGTGGACTGTATCGTTCGGGTAGTTTTGTGAAGTTTGGAGAATAAACGAATTTGTATTTGTTACTAATAAATTTATTTTAAACTGTAACACGTCTTACTACAAGTGGCATCTATTCGCCATTTTTCTTTCATCTCATGTCTAGGTTCGTCTGAAGAGGCGCAGGACCGATGGCGGGAAATTTAAACGAGGATATTGTCACAACATACCCCCAGCCTTAAAAGACTTAAGTCTTTTAATACACTACACCACATTTTCACTAATTTCCGGCAATGGGCACAACTTAGTGAATGCCCTCTTCGTGAACCCGGATGCAGTCTTAATACTCGCCACCCTGGACACGTTGTCCTTTCCAGGAAAAAGTTCCACTATTCGGCCCAACTTCCACTGCATCGGTGGGGTATTATCGTCTTTAATAAGTACCAGGGCTCCTTTTTTTAAGGAACCGGATGATGATTTCCATTTCGATCGTTGTTGTAATTCACTAACGTAGTCTTTTTGCCATCTTCTCCAAAAGTGCTGTCTTAGTTGCTCCAGTCTCTGGTAGCGTGAAAGTCTTGTCTCTGGTGTTAGTTGAACATCTTGCTCACATGGCGCAGTCAAGGGACGTCCGATTAAAAAGTGAGCAGGCGTTAAAGGAGTGGGATCTAGAGGATCTGTTGACAAGGGTGTGATGGGTCTAGAGTTTAAGATTGCTTCTATTTGCGTTAAAAGTGTGCTAAATTCCTCGTAAGTTAAATGAGCGTTCCCTAAAATTCTTTTTAAATGATATTTGGTGGATTTGACCCCGGCCTCCCACAGACCCCAAATGATGGTGCATACGCTGGAATGAAATGCCAAACAATGTTTTGAGAATTGAATGCGTCTATCAAATTGGATTGTTCAGCATCAAGAAATTTTGACAACTCCTTTAATTCACGATTAGCTCCAAGAAAGGTTTTTCCGTTGTCTGAATACAGATGTGCCGGTTTACCACGCCTCGCGATAAAGCGTTTGAATGCAAGCAAGAAAGTATGCGTTGATAAATCGGTGACTAATTCCAAGTGTATGGCCTTTGTTGCGAAACAAATAAACAGACAAATGTATCCCTTTATTAATTTACAACCACGACCCTTTTTGTCTTTTATTAAGAAAGGCCCAGCATAGTCTAAGCCAGTTACTTGAAATGGAAAACCACTGCAAAAACGTGTCTTTGGTAAATTACCCATTACTGGTTGAACACATTTAGCCTTGTATCTAAAGCAACGTACACACTGGTGCACAATTAATTTTGCAAAACCTTTACCAGCTATCGGCCAAAACTTTTCTCTAATACTTGACAATAGATGTTGTGGACCAGCATGAAAGAGTGCCTCATGCTCAGCTTGAAAAATCAATTTTGTTAAATGGTGTTTTGTAGATAACAACATCGGATGCTTTTTTTCATAATCAAAATTCGAATTACTTAACCGACCGCCAACTCTTATTATGCCGTTCTGATCTACATATGGATTTAAGTTTGACAATTTACTTTTTCTAGGTAACGGTTTACCTTGACTTAAGTTCATAAATTCCTCGCTAAATGATGTCTGTTGTGCAATTTTTATTAATGTTAAGAACGCATCAGTAATTTCCTTTACACTTAATGGTCCTGTCATTCGTGACTCGCGTTTTGTCATACAATTTGTTCTAAATCGAAATATGTAAGCGCAACTACGTTTTAATCGGTTTAAATTTGAAAATCTTTCGAAAGGGGAATTCACTTATCAATACTGTAGACGCGAGAGTAAATTGATTTGCAATTTTCAAATCTGGTAAATTTTCAGAACTGTGCTTTATTTCACTTCCTGGCCATTTATCATTATTAAATGATAGCCATGTGGGTCCATACCACCAGATGTGAGATTCTTGGATTAAATTCGGATATAGACCCCTAGAAACTAAATCAGCTGGGTTTTCATTTGTTGGAACGTACCGCCAATTTTTGGGACCTGTTAAATCCTGAATTTCGACTACTCGATTTCGTACAAATGGTTTAAGCAGATTCGCAGAAGTGTTTATCCAACCAATGACAACCTTTGAATCACTCCAAAAGAATTTGTGATCTATACGCAATCGCAGTGAAGATGTTACTTTGTCAGCCAACTTTGCGGTAACATATGCTGCACATAATTCCAAGCGCGGAATGGTTGTTGGTTTTATTGGGGCTACCTTTGACTTTGAACATAAAAGATTGCAATAAATTTTCCCATTTCGATCGACAGATCGCACATAAATGCACCCACCGTATGCAGTTTCCGACGCGTCTGAGAAGCAATGTAGTTCTATGATTTCTGGATTTTGACAGACAACATGACGTTGTATTCTGAGATCATTCAGAGCATGTAGGTGTCGTACAAACTTAAACCAATGAGTACTTAATGTTAATGATACAGGTTCGTCCCAAGTCAATTTTTCTAACCACAATCGTTGTAGCATAGTTTTTGCTATTATGACGCATGGGCTCAGCAATCCCAAGGGATCAAATACTTTCGCGATGCAAGATAACATTACGCGTTTAGTTACCGTTGTTGATTTGACGTCATAATTAATGTTGAACAATAATGAATCATTTGAACTAGACCACATTAAGCCTAATGTTTTGGGGGAATCGTTTTCCGCGGAATTTAATATATGCATTTCCCACGATGGAGTCAGTGTTTAAATGCTCTAATAATTTTGGACAGTTTGAACGCCATTTGCGTAAACTGTAACAACCTAACTGCAAAACCTTTGTTACATTGTCACAGATGTATTTTGCTTCTTCTAAATTTGAACAACCGCTCAACAAGTCGTCTACATAAAAATCATGGGAGATGATATTGGAGATATCAGGAAGTTTTTCACGACATTCCTGAGCTAGCTGATTTAGACAACGTATTGCTAGGAATGGTGCTGCCGTGGTTCCATATGTGACGGTATTTAGTCTAAAAGTATTTAACGTTTCGTGGGTATTTTCGCGCCATAAAATTCTTTGTAGATCTCTTTGTTGTGGAGCCACGGACACTTGTCGGTACATTTTTTTCAATGTCTGCGGTAAAAACTATAGAATGTTGCCTGAACCTTAGCAAGATTGAAAATAGATCATCCTGAATTGTTGGCCCTACCATTTGCAGATCGTTAAATGATTTTCCCGAAGTTGTGCATGCGCTCGCATCGAATACCACACGAAGCTTCGTAGTTAAGCTACTATCGCGAAACGTACCATGATGTGGACAGTAATATGACATCTGACTAATATCTGGTGAATCAGTTCTGACTAACGACATATGGCCCAAACTATGGTAATCTTTGAGAAATTTGCAATATTGCATCTTTAAATCAATGTTCGTTTCAAATTTACGTTCAAGTGATAGAAAACGTTTTTTGGCTTGATCATACGAGTCGCCCAAATTTTCTTCCGAATCTTTCAATGGTATCAATACTTCAAATCGACCATCACTAAGGCGCTTTGTATTTTTAACAAAATGTTCCTCACATTTTATTTCCTCAGGTGACCATGGTCTTTTTGAAGGAACGTCCTCTAGTTGAAAAAATGCTTCTAGCTGACGATCTACATCTCCGACTATATTTTGACTGAAGTTGCAAACAGTTTGATTTAGCCCTACATTGAACACTTGACCTGATACAACCCATCCAAACTTAGTGTTTTGAAGAATAGGCTTGTTTGTTCCTAAATTAATTTGACCTTCGTTCAGGATGTCCCAAAATAAGTCTGAGCCTATCAACATATCGACAGGACCGGGTTTATCAAACGTTGGATCTGCTAAATCTATATTTCGAGGAAACTCTGATCTGGTAAAATCTATTTTGACTGCTGGCAATACACCAGTAACTTTAGGTAGTACCAAACAACATAAATTAACACTAAATTGGTTCTTTCTTGCCCAAATCTCGACCATAGTTTTATATTTCAAGTGACAAATTGAATTGTTTAAACCAGAAACTGAAAAATTGATGTTTTCTAATTTCAAGTTCATCCGTTTACATAATGATTCAGTAATGAAACTTGACTGAGACCCAGAATCCAAGAGAGCACGCACAGGATGTGCTACCTGGTTTTCATCATACACGTTTACTAGAACTGTTGGCAATACAATATATTTTTGCACCTCTGTACCTTGTGCTGCAGTCAATGCAATGCTATTGTTTATATTTTCAGCAACTTGAGTGTTTTCAACAGTTTCGGAATGCAGCAATGTATTGTGCTTTCGGTTGCAGTTTTTACACCCACCTCGTATATAACAATGTTTTACAAAATGACCAGGTCTTAGACAATTGAGACATAATTTTAATTCCTTTGCTTTTCTGTTCTATGTTTTACATCCATTTCTTTAAATTGTTTGCAATTAAAAATCTGGTGCAAATCATTACAAATTTTACATTTTACCTCGGTATTATTCTTTGTACCTGTATGGTTGGAAACAAGGAAATTTTTTGATTTGGTATTATGTTGCTCTTTAAGTTTATCGGACGCGGTTTTATTTGCCTCTAACCTTTCTAATAATTCCGCGCGATTTCTTAAACAGTCGTACATATTTTCTAACGTAACGTTTTGTCTATGCGATTTAAATTCTTCCCATTTTGTGAGACTAACATCATCTATTTTTTCGTTATTAAATGTATAATCACCATGTCCCAAAATTCAACCTTTTCTCCGAGACATTCTAACGAACGTAAATGTTTACATACATCGTCAATTAAATTATGAATTTTACTAGATGAAACCTTATGAATTTTCTCTATGTTGAATAGCGCATCTAAATGATTGTGAATTAAAACGTGTTTGTTATGAAAGCGTTTGCATAAAAGATCCCAAGCCGCGTTGTAATTGTCGGCGGAAAATTCAAAGATTTAATAACTTGGGCAGCGGCGCCCTCCAACGACGCGCGAAGGTAGTGAAATTTTTGAATCTGTGTAATGTCGTTATTATTGTGTATTAGGGACTGAAACGTATCGCGATATTCTAACCAGTGATTGTATGAACCCGCGAAACTCGGTAATTTAATGTCTGGTAATTTTACCGGTTTTGATAACTGCATATTGACGGATCTGTTGGAATGATTTGACTCATCATCGGATACTTTCTCATTGTTACATTGCTCCTTTAATAAACACTTTGCATCACTAATAACGCCATAATACTTTTGTTCGAATTCCTCTCGTTCTTGATACTGCGCATCCACGTTTTCTACTATGGATTCTAACTGCGTTTGAATTTCGTCATACTTGGAATAAATTGATTCTATTTGTGATAACCGATCCTTAATTCCGTTAAATCTTTTTCGGTTAACGCATCTTTTGATTTGAATTTATTAGCGAAATTACTGAAATTCGTAACCTTACTTTTTAAGCTACCGCGATTTCTTAACAACGTTTTTTCGTCCAGCACATCCATCATTCCGGTAATCAAGGGCTAGCAAAGGTAAAATCTAACTGAATATGCAAATTCTGTCTTGAATAAATGACCTACTACTAGCAAATAGACCGCAAATATGGAAATAAAGGAAGGAAAACTCACGTTTTACGTTGCTGACGTCAATGGCGGGAAGCTTCTTTTCCAATTTTTCACAAAACTCTCTTCTCATGCGGTTCGATGGACCAAATGTTTCTTCTGTTTGTGGACTGTATCGTTCGGGTAGTTTTGTGAAGTTTGGAGAATAAACGAATTTGTATTTGTTACTAATAAATTTTATTTTAAACTGTACACGTCTTACTACAAGTGGCATCTATTCGCCATTTTTCTTTCATCTCATGTCTAGGTTCGTCTGAAGAGGCGCAGGACCGATGGCGGGAAATTTAAACGAGGATATTGTCACAACAACCATTTTCTAAACACAACGTCTTTTTAATATGCAACTCCTATTTCTTAGTGCTATAATATTCTCTCTTTAAGACGTTTTCCTCAATTATAAATATAACAGAACCACTCATTCACAAGTTTTGGTTCAACTAAACGTACCAATTTTAAAATGATTTTTTGAGAACCATTATAAATTAAAGTGAATGTTTATGCTATTTGATTAAAGTCTAAACTAATTGCGTAAATAGATGTTCCCAATGCATCTTTAAGATGTTGAATTTTTTTATGCCCACTGGAATTAACGTTTAATAACACGAGGTTACACTTTGCAAGTCAGTCACATTTGGTGGTTTGTTTGGGTATGTTAATACGGAGAATCAAACACGAAAACAGATACACGTGCAATGCAGGTGGTGCGCATAATGCAATACTGTATTAGAATAGGTGGGGTTTCTATATTTCTATCGGAGGGAAAAATTCTGATTGGTTGACGCTTCTGAATGTCTAGAAAAATAGTCAATCCTCATATCTGAACAAAGAATTCACACGAAATTCTAGTAATTTCTGTTCTATTAAATACGCGTAGTCAACTCGTCTGGCAAAGTTTGGAAAAATCAACACTAAAATATTTGACTAGCGCAAAATTAACGCCAACACCGTAATATTTTCAACAGTGTATGAACTCATATGAAAAAATTCCTATAAATAATAAAAATTAAAATTCCCTATTTTTCTCGCATATGACATTATTTCACAAGATAAAAAAAAGTCAAATAGATGAGAAAATCAAAAAGGAAAAATAGTCCCTGCAGTGCGTCTTCGATAAATGAAATAATATTCCCAATTGAGCCTTTTCCCTTGTTTCTTCCTCTTACACGGCGAAGAATTAAATTTCGCCGAATCGAATCGGAAGCTCCCGGGTAAAATTCTTCTGCGCCTCTCACGCATAACCCGTTTGTATCTGCGGAGGCGTTAAAAAATACAAGTAAGTAGATAATAAAGTTGTCGGATTTATATGCTTATGTAAATGAAGAAAAGGGCAAGATTCCCCGGAGATCGGGGCCAGCCATCGATCAATCGTTTGGGGGATGTCTTTCGTTTCACGCCCGTGCCAGAACTCGATTTCAGCAGGAAAGCGAAAAACGCATTTGTAAGCCCACAACTTTGACAATAGTTATACACGACATATTGATTTAAAAAAAAGTCTATTTTCACAAACACACACGCGTATAGAGCTAGGTGTGCGTATGTGAACTGCTGCGTTATCTGTCCCTCTCCATTTGCACACTTTTTTTTTTCCTAAACGTACCGCGAGCGTCACACGAAAACAGTGTGTTCACGTTTAAGAAAATTAATAGCCGATGGATCGATTTTCTGTCACGGGAATGAAGATTATTTATTATTCTTTTATGACTTGACGTGATGCCTTTCATCAAAATTCTCATTTTCGTAAATTCTGGTGGGAAAGAACACCCAAGTTATTAAGATGAATTGAGTATACGCATACTAGGTTAATTCAAAAATGATTTAGTCATAATGCCAGATATAATGAGGTTTAATTCCTGTATGTGAACATGAAGCATTTCAATGGAATATACCAGATTTTCCAAGTTTAATGGTATTGTAAGATTTTGTTGTTACAGAAGATATTTTAAACCAAAAAAAAAAAAAAAGAAAGAAAATTAGAAAAATAAAAGTATACTGCAAGATGAAGTAATTAGGATAATCTAGCAAGAAATTCTACACTATTCAAATAAAATTCTTTCGTAGTATCTGATCGGACTATATCAACTATACTGGGTAGAATCGACTATGCGTGAATCTGGTGACTTCCCTAATCAGAATCGCGGTCTGCTTACTCTTTGTCTTTGCCGCATACGTTTACCAACAGTTTAGATTTGTACACCACAGTGCACACCAAATTTAATGTCTCCCCCTTGCAGAGACCAGATAACGATGCTAACTTTCGCGTATCAAGGTCATTTGACTTTTTTGACGCTCGTTTTAGCGTTACTGACATTTATTTCCACGCACTGTACTCTGTCAGAGAAGTATGAAGTAATCCACTCCAACACTTTACCGCGTAAGCCTAAAGAGTAAAGCTTTTCATATAAAAGATCATGATTAACACAATCAAATGCTTTCGACAGATCGCATAAGATAGCGACAGGATATGTTTTGGATTCCATGTTCCGTAACACACAATTATATACTTCTAGTAATGCCGAGACTGTAGATTTGCCAGCTCTAAATCCATGTTGCGACTGGGATATAAGATTGTGCTCTTCTATAAAGTTATCTAAGCGATTGAGAATAGCATATTCAAAAAGCTTAGAAAAACTTGATGTCAGGGCAATTGGACGATAGTTACCCACATTTAGTCTGTCACCTTTTTTATGAACAGGTTTAATTAATGTTTTTTTTTAGAAGGTTTGGAAAAATCCCTTCTTCAAAAGAGGCATTAATTAGATGTGTAGTTGGCATTAATATCTCATTTTTGCACTGTTTTAATATATTTGCTGGTATACCGTCTGGACCCGCCGTGAATTTATTCTTAATTTTATTAAATATCGTTAACATTTGAATCGGTGTATGCAGAAACACACACATGTCCAAAAACACAATTGTTGGGAATCGTAGAAAATATTTCACAGTCTTGCGACTTTAACCATTTTTTGACATAATCCCATTTTAGTCAAATATGGACATGTGTTGTTTCTGCATACACCGATTCAATTATATTTTTTCAACATATTGTAACGGTCATTTTCATTTGAGCAACGGTGTATACAGTATTATCATGTGCTTGTAATTTAATTTTTTAAATATATCTGATTTCATACTATTAAAAGTCGATTAATTTCACTTAACGTTTATAAGTTCAGAATAATTTAATTATTTGATTACAGTTTTATTTCATATTTTTTTTGGATCATTGTAAATAACAATTTTTTTACGCGAGGAATCGAGGTTCGCATAGAAATTCGTTCATTTCAGGCGTAGTTGTTGCAAAGCGTAGACGTTTTAGTGTAAAGCTTAAAAGATCTAGGTAATAAATTAAATTTAGTTATACATTTTTCTAGTAAATTCACATCCTGAAATCACAAACTATAATGAACCTTTTTTACTTTTGCACATTTTATTATTTTAACTATATTTTACAATTGTTAATATTAATATGTTACATTTTTTGCGAAGAGCACATGGTAATTAACTATTACGATTTTTAGGCTTTTTTTTGTTTGTTATCTTTGGAGTTTGGTTGCATTATCAGTTGCTAGTTTTTGCTTCTCGTAATGTGATGAGATCTGGAAATAGTCCTGCATTAAATATATGGAATTTTATTACAATACCTACCTGGAGATTGGTCCGAAACGTTAATTTAAACCCGTGTGGAGCGGCTGAACTTCACATTTCCGAAATTTGCTGAGCCCGTATAAATTACAAGGTGAAGAATATCCACCAGGAGTACTCAGATGAACCACCACGTACAAGAACGTAACTCTTGCACACATCTGCCGAGGTAGGATTTCTCTATATTATTTTTCCATTGAAAGCCATCGCAGGACATCCATTTAATTTGTCTCACTTGTTTATATTTGCTTCGTTATATACTTATTTCTCGTTATTACCCGTTTGTTTGTTCGTTTATGTATATTAATAGGACTTTGTTTGTTATTTTGCCACGCCGTGCTGTACGTATTTATTGTTCTTAATACTTATAGTACTCATAGTACTCATCAGTATTTATTAGTTACCTAAAAGAAATTTAATAGTGGTAATTATTTACAAATTTAATTTAGTCATTTGCAAGCTTTGTTAGCAATTCAGGCGACACCATTTATGTACTTTTATGGTACATCTTCATTATTATTTAATTTAACCCATAACAACGTGACCTGCCAATTGGTACCTATATTATTTGTATTTTATTGTAATTTAAACGCCTTAGATGGTTATGCATTTTGGCAGGGGGATACCAGCTGTTGTCGCGTTGCCGTGTGAAATGTGAAAGAATAACGAGCATTAGTACTTTCCTTACAATAATATAGAGCCAATACTTACTTTTCTTTACCTTTGTATTTTAAATTTAATGTCACTCTGTTTACTATTGCTGATGCACGTCAACTCATTGCACACGATTGTCAAATTGTGATTTTCACTTTTATAATTACTTGAAATCCATTTCGTTGTTTTTCAAACTATTTACAATATTTTTACATTCATATATTTTAAATATTTATTATAAGAATTACATTATTATATTATTAAACTTTATTTTGAACAAAATTCTTGTTGTTTGTTGTTTTGCTGAATCTTGGCTTCCTCGCTGTTGGCCACAATTGGCGCCTTTTTTTAAAAAAAAAGCAAAACAAATCCAGAACCCACGCCCTTGCTCACGGTTCACGAGCGGCCGGACCATCACACAGATATTTGCTGGACTATCTGGCAAGTTCGAATGTTGCAATATTTAAACGACAAAAAGATTTCACAAGAGACATTTGCATATATTAGTCTTGGCAATAATCCCAAATTAGTTTATTTGATGTATCTATTCGATTCAAATTTGTATTTAGGTCCAATCTTGTTATTGCTCATTGATATTTATTTTTGTTACTGTATACTATTATATCATCATGCATAGATAGATAGATGATTTTATTTCAAACAGCCACAAACAAAAAACATGGGTTGAAACAAGTCAAATAATTAACAAATCGAAAAAGTAAGATATTAAATTATACCAAGTACATATTAATTTAAAAAACATAAAATTATGAGAAACAGATAAATTTAAGTGAAATACCTATATAAGCACGAAAAGTTAGATCAATACAATACAAAGAGAGGTAAATATACCTGTTAGCAGCAAACTTAGAAATTACATCTCAAAGTAATCATCAAATTCAAGACTCCAAATTAATTAGCAAATTAAAGGTTTCTTTCTTGAATAATTTGAAATTATTGATATTTTTAATTCTTTGAGGAAGTTTATTGAAAAACTTTATACTTGAATAGCAAAAACCCTCTCAAATATAGACATGGTGTACAAGGGGTAATTATAATTTGTTTGAAATCTCCTTTAATCTAATTATTTGCAAAAAAAATATGTATATGGCTGTCCTATCAATCACTTCTAGCAGATGCAGCTTACTATCATGTTGTCGTAAACGGATAGTAGAGTGCAGTGACCTCTAGACGATCAAATCTTTAGTACTTGGCTCACACGACCGTCCGTTCATGTTACTCCACCCTCGTCAATCACAACCGTTACCGTTTCGATATTCGCTTCAATGACCGATTTTGATGGGCGATCTCCCTAAATTCGTCACCGACAAGCGTATTCTCGTAACGGCACGGGACTTCATTATCGACGAAATTCTTACATTGTCCGGGAATTCCTTGAAAATTGACATGATAAAGATGTTCATGTCTAATTTCCCATCTAATTTCTATACCACATCGAATGTCACGGCAAACTGACACAATTAAACTTATTTAATATAAGCTCTCGCAAGCAACAGGAATTTATTTTGGCAATTTCGATTGCTTTCGGAACAAACGTCAGTCCCTTAAACTTCTTAAGTCCAATCGTTTTCCTACTGATAAGCGCTATCATATAGGATCAGGGCACCGGCTTTCCTGTTTTTTCTATTTTGCGAGGACATTCATCTTGTAGAATATCCCCTCGTCCGATAAACTTAATTGTCGACAGTAATTGATTTGGCAAGTATCAGATTGTAGGAATGCGGTAAATCTTGGGTTTATCTTTCAAATAAATTCCTACTTCGCATATGCTAAAGGTAGGTAGTATTTGAAAAAAGGAAACGTTAGATCTAAGCTACAGAAAGAAATATTTTTTGTGAGTTTATTTACCTACCTACCGAAAATATATACCCTTGGTTTTAAACTTTAAATTATAAAATTAATTATTTTAAATTATTATATGATATCACCTGTATTGGCATCTGTCACGAACTCACACCAACTGCAATTTTCCATTAAACACAGCTGACCCAATTCAATTGTTTTAAGTCTCCGCAATTAAAATGCAAATACACTGCAAAATGAGTCGACCTTAATTTTAAACGTTCGAAAATTAACATAAACTAAACGTTAGAGGGGAGCCATTAATCTGCCGACAGACACAAAAACCATTAAAATCGGTTTCCTGCGAACGTCTTTACTGACAATTCGGTAAATTTTCATCCCGCTGCTTATCTCCTCTGATCACGTTTTGCGGTAGTGTCAGTTTTTTTTGGTCGTCATTAACGATTTTCCTGTTGTCTGTATTCGAGGGGAAAAATCCCGTCAATAGGGGTCGTATATTCCGCCGATGTCGCCAGATTCCAAGTCGGACCATAAACGTTTGAGTTACCGAGAAAGTCGATTTCAAAGGATCTTAAAAATGTCAGCTTTTATTTCTAAAAGCACCACTCAAAACTTCTTTTGTTCGGCATTCACGCCTTCAATTTACGTTAAGATTGAATTAGTTCCATAAAGGGTATTTTTGTGAAATTTAGTACAACCCGAAGATAATGTGCTGTATTACAGTTTACAGTGTGCTTATAGTTTTATGAAACAGATCTGATTTATTATAAATATTTCCCGTATGGTGGATGTAAATAGTAATCTATAATCTAGACAAAAGAAAATAGGATTTCTTCATACCATGCAAACCAAAATACGCAGCTTGGACAATCAAAGTTATTGTATGTCAGCTCTATTAATAGCCCTTAAAAAAAATTAAAGTAGAATAATAACAAAAACGATCTTGTTTATATTTATCTATTACAAGAATGAAACTGTAAAAAATAGCGACGTTATTTGATTATGTTTTAAACGCCATAATTCAATATAAAGGTAATTAAATCAAGTAAATTATGAATATTCAAGAGTTTTTTTAGTTCCACATTGGTCATTCGATATTCTAAATATAAAGATAGATGATAAGACATTTGCATTGGTGTGATTCTCAAATTGCTTTATGTTGTATTAATTGAAATTTTAGCACATGGAAACCATTTGCAGTTAATCAATAAAATCAATAAAGACAATTCAGCAGATTTAATTTCACGGGGAGGAATACATTAATAGCAAATCGATTAATTCAGAATTAGAAGATGCACTTAAATTAGGAACAAAATCATTTTATCTAGTAGAATTCGAAAATGTTTTCCCATTAGAAAGATATCCACCGACGAAATTTACAACTTAAGAAATGCTTTATGCAATACCGCAGTCTGAAAGAAGTATATCTCAGGGAGGTGTCTGAATATAAAAAAGAACAAAATGCCAAACAGATTTACAAATCGGACAATAGAAACAGAGCAGTTTGGGATGTAATCAATAAGGAACTGAAATCGACAAATTCTTTAACACAAAATGCTACTTCGTTGACAGCAGATAGTTTAAGCACGTACTTTTGCCAGGTTGGGGAGCAAATTAAAAACAAGATACTACAGGTGCAGTCGGCCCTATATTTAGCTCTTGTTACATCCGGTAAAATTCAGCAAATTCTGTGTCAGATGAAAGCAAAACACACAAAGAATATATATGCATTGTCCACTTATGTGCTAAAACAAATCCACAAAGAAATAAGTGGGCCATTATCGACCATCATAAACAAATGCCTAGAGCAAAGAGTTTTCCCTAGTCCGCGTAAGTAGGAAAAATAATACCTATATATGAAGGGTGATGTCGAAAACTGAAAACTACCGCCCAATTAGTATTCTACCAGCAATATAAAAAATTTTCGAACTTCGAACGTCAAAAATTCTTTACAATCACTCAACATGGGTACAGGAAAAGACACTCTACGACATATAATGACAATGTTAGGAGATATCTATAGGGCTTTTGATGCGGGCGAGTGCGCAGAAATGCATATGTTGGATCTGACTAAAGCATTTGATTCCGTTAAACATGATATCCTCCTATGCAAATTACAGTACTACGGAGCAAGAGGAATAGCTTTAAAAGATCCTACCTAATTAATCGTGTTCAGTTGACAGAATTTAAGCGCTTACAGTCTCAGCCAAAGAAGGTGAAGTGTGGGGTACCACAAGGTTCTATTCTGGGTCCTTCCTGTCAATGGTAAGTTGGAGCCGATGCAATGCTGTACGCTGACGATACTACACTTCTGCTGCGAGATAAGGATCAAGAAACTCTCCGTCAGAAGTCTGAGGTTGCCATTGAAGACGTCGTAAAGTAGTTCTCTGTAAATAAATTGCAAATAAATATAAATAAAACACAAAATTTGATCTTTACAATAAAACTTTCAACTCACCCGACAACAGCCAATTTTCTTGGGATTGTTGTAGACGAGCATTTAAAGTGGCACCAACACATTGATAATTTGGCAAAGCGACTGTCATCTGATCTGTTCACCATAAGAAAGTTAAAACATATTGCAACACATGAAGCAGCGAAAGCCGCATATTTTGCCATTTTCCACTCCCATATGTGTTACGGTTTGCTCATCTGGGGGACGTCTGCAGAAGCGCACAAAATTTTTATTCTGCAGAATACGGCCATCCGATACCTACGTAGTCTAAAATTTACCGACAGGTGTAAAACACATTTCGCTAAAGAAAATACACTTACTTTACCATCTCCGTACATATTGAATCCGTCCACCTAAACAAACATAACTTCACATAAAATGGGGATTCCCATAATTATTCAACTCGCTTGCGGAATGAGTTACGAGTACCGTACTATCGGCTAAATTGCTCCCAAAGAGCAATAGACTACATGGGGGGCAAGCTGTACAACATCTTGCCGAAAGAATTGAAGGACTTACCTCTCCATAAGTTTAAGGCTAAAGTTATGAAGGCAATGTTACTGAAAAGGGAGCTGAACAGTATCGATAAGCTAGTCTGTTAATATGTATTTATTTTATGTCTGTCATCATAATGGAAAGAATCTTGGATTATTGTTTAAGATTTACCATTAATAGAAAGCTATCAAAACCTAATCGAATTATAGGTTGTTAAACTGTTACAAAGCTCACAGCATCTTCTGC